>VXAV01006081.1:27623-57939 GCA_013399715.1 Alectura lathami | reverse complement strand
TAGGTTTTTTTCCTCTCCAGGGGACCTGTAGTACTGTGACCTTGTCTTTTCAGTGAGAAGGTACCTTACAAAAATCTACATCCAGGTTGTACTGAGGAATTCATTTTCAAAGCCACACAAAACAGTCCAGATTTCTATGAAGCCGTTTCATTGTCACATTTTCTTTCTCAGCTTTTAAATGTGTATCTC
The DNA here is from genome assembly GCA_013399715.1 of Alectura lathami. NCBI lineage: Eukaryota > Metazoa > Chordata > Aves > Galliformes > Megapodiidae > Alectura > Alectura lathami. Next base: position 57,750 of record VXAV01006081.1, on the reverse strand, counting down.
CATCTAGGCATGTGAGGAATGAATGTCTTGAATGTCTTAATATACATATTTCTTGCACATAGAAAATAATCTTTTACCTCCTAGCTTAAAATTATTCTGTGTTTAGTTGCTGAGCACATTGCTCTTGTAGTATAAAGAAATAGTGGAATTGCATTAATTAGTAAACTGCAAAATTACTGCTTGACCTAATCAGTTCAGCAGACAATGGTTTTACTGTGCTTAGAACACTCAAAACTCTAAGAATGCTAAATCTGCATTATCAACACACTGTTTTCAGACGCCATAACAGTCATGAAACATTGAAGGCGAGACAACAAAATGAAATAGCTCTTAGGTAGTTGGGGTCTTCTCCCAGAATGTAAAAAACAAACCACTGCATATATTGCTCTATATGCAGATAATGGATTCTTTTCCTTTGTCATCAAACAGTCCTGGTATATGGGTTAATGCTGAAAATAAAAGTAAAAATTATAATACACTTCAGAAGCATTTTCTGGGGATTTCATGTACTAAATTTTTAAACTGTTCTTCTTTGGAAGAGTACTTGCTTCAAATCCCGGTAAAGTCACTATACATATATTTCATGTGTGTTCACTTCTCTTCTAGGAAGAAAATGTTCTTGTACAAATGTGAGCTTTATCAAGAAATCAGTGTTAGAAATATAGCATACTTACTGTATTTTAAGTGATACAGGTGAACAAAACCAACAAAACCTAGAAACAATTTTAGATTTTTGAAAATTTTGAAACAGCTGTATTAGCAACATTTAGGCATACAAGATGTCTTTATGTATCTACCTTTTCAAAAGCTCCCATTTAAATCTATTAAATATTTAAAGGTAGAAATGGAATTGTTATCTAATGTGTGCAATTCCTTTGTTCATATATTTTTTCAATTTTCATTTTGAATTATAGAGACTACTCTGGGTAGCATTTTGAATTCAACCTTTCTGTATGGGTAAAAGCAGACAGTTACTGGGCTTTTCAAAAGGGTTTGATTTGTTAAACAATTTCCATTCAAACCAGTGAGATGTTGGCTTTTAACTGCTTAATCAACTGGAAAGTTAGCATCTTACTGCACCTCTAGGTATCCAAAGCCAGTTGAGAAATTGCCCATTTGGCAATTTTACACCTGCTGCAGAGAATACAGAAGGTTCTTTTTGGTGTGTTTTCTTCTACAACAAATGCATTACTCAGGGCTATGCACAATCTAACTCTTGTTCAGACTTGTGGAAATCCAAAATTCACTGTTAAAATGGTTGTTTTCAATAACTGTTCAGGTGTCCACTTGCGAAATCTGCATTCACACATGGCAGTGGCAATTAAATGCAGTTACTGTGAAGCTTTTTTTCACGAGCGTTATGCTCTTGCTCAGCACAAGAAGACTCATAGAGACGAAAAAAGATTCAAATGCGATCAGTGCAGCTATGCGTGCAAGCAGGTACTTAAATTAATTGAAAAATTATTGCATATTAAATGAATGATTTGGCAGGGTAGGGTTGGGTTTGGATGTATTTACCTGAACAAGATAAAAACATTTGTTACTACAGTCTAACTAATATAGGGTAGCTATGTTTACAGGATAAATGGTTCACAAAGGAAGAGTGAAATAGGAATGCAGAAAAGTGAGGCTGTCTTCTTGATGAACTTTGTGTACACAGACATGTACATGCAGTATAAAGTAAGAGCAGTCAACTTCAGTGACATTAGGATGAGAACTAAGTAAAGTATTTGCGCTTTGTGTGATCTTTCAGCAATGTCACTGAATAAAACCAGTCTGAAAAATTTATTTAAATGTGCTATTAAAATACAGTCAGGATCACGTTGCTTTCCAGCCTTGAGGAAAGATTGCATTTTGACACTAAATCACATATTTGTTTGTCGCTGTATTGTTTACCGTTGTCATCTAATTGTACAGCACACAATACCCCAGAAGGGCAAAGTATTTCTTTGCCGCTGCACAGTAAATACCTTAGAAATTTAAAAATATTTTTTTCTAACTTATGGGGTGGGGGAAAAAAAAGATATTGGGAGGGAGATCTCTAGCCAAAATAATGGGTGGTAAAGCAAAAGATTATTGTCTGTATTTACCTCTGTCAAATACTGTTTATACATCTCTAACAGCCAGAATGAAAGCGTTGATTATGTTGCACATACCGTTTGCTGAATTTATAGTAGGGAGAAATACATTCCTCACTGTTTCATGTTGGGTAACTGCTCTTCTTCTGGTTCTGATCATTTTCTCTGTGAACCTTAATAACATCAGGAGGAAAAACTGTGACCTCCTCCACGGCACTGGGCAGTAGCTCAGTGTATTCCTCGGCATCTGCTTACAGCGGAGGATAATTAAGGAGTCTGTAGCACTCTTGTACTCTTCTGTGTGCCTGTGTGGATTTGTTGAACCTGTTACAGAGCTGGACAGCTGTTACTAATACTTTCTTCATTACAGGAACGACATTTAATTGCACATAAACGAACCCATCCTGGTGAGAAGCCTTTCACTTGCTTGTGCTGCAGCAAAACCTTCCAGCGGAAGCAGCTTCTCATGATTCACTCTAAGAAGCACCATGATTCCAGTGTTAAATCTTCAGTTTATGAATGCCTAGATGTGGTAAGGACTGTGCAGTCTGGGTAATATACTTTGGTTTAGGGAGTCTGGGTAGAGTTGTCTTGAAGTATTCCATATCATACTGTTACAAAGAACAGAACAGAAAGCAGTGTACTGGCTCGAACAAAACTCCTTAATGCTAAACCAGCAGAGCTTGTGTTTTTTTTTCTTTTTCCCCCAAACTTTACATTGGTGAATTAATAAAGCACACTATAGTACTTCCTCTTAGGCAGAAAATATCTGCCACATCATCAGGTCAGGATTGGTACTGCTTTGTGCAGTCCAGTACTGAAGTTATTAATGTTTAGTACAGTATTCTTCTCAAATTAAAAAGCAGTGTGGAGGTATGAATTATAAGACAAACTGAAGAACTTGAAAAGGTAATTGAAGTGAAAGAGTGCTAGGACCAGTTCTGCAAGAAAATTATGAAATTATTTTTCAGTTGTTCAAAAACTGGATGCTGTGGGAATGTATCTCCATTTTTGGGTTAACTGCACACTTCTAAAGCAAAGGTAGCCTTTTTTAATGCAGATTTTATCTTATTGCTTATCCATGGATCAGAAAAAAAATGGTGGCTATAAAATCAAATTTGCCATGTTCCTTTAAAGCAGAATTTTAATGTGTATTCTGGACAGATCTTCAGGAGTTCCGTGGAGGTTGTTCACTAAGTCAGCCTTTTACTTAGTGTACAAAATTTGTCTGCTAAAAACCGTATATGGTTTTTTGTGTGTGTGTTAAAGTTCTTACGTACATTAATATTTGATTCATATACTTACGCTTCATTATGCTAACAGAGTGATACCTGCAAGCATGCTGAAAATCGTGGATTGGTGATGGCAAAAACTACTACACCCAGAAAAAGAAGCAAAGGTGGAAAGAAAAAATGTGAGAACCTGAAGCATGTTAAGCAAGAAGGTAATCAGTGAAAGACTTAGAATTTGATTATAGAAGTTAGAATCAAGAGTAAAAGGCTAAAGCTGTGCATCCCCCCTGCTGTTTAGTTACTGTTTCACACTGAACCTAATGTAAGTGCTAATAATGGAAAGATGCTTTAGAATAGTCTTGAACTGTGCAGCAGAAATTCCGATCTTCTGGGTTGGGTCAGTACTCAGGTACTTGTTCTGGGACTGCTGTTCCCCAGCTCCTGCAAATATCTTCCCAAACTCCCTGCTTAACAATGCTGACATATATATATATTTTTTTCCCCCTTTTACAAGTTCACTTTGCCTTTATATGGAAATGCATCTAAGGCCTAGGTGTCCAAAAACATTACATGTTGATATCACAGATTATATACGCACTGATTTGCGGCCAATGACACTGAGATAAAATTTGACACAGACAGAAGAAAAAATATTGAAGCTTTTCTGAATCTAATGAATATATATCAGCAGCTGAGTTTACACTAGCACTGACACTTCTGTTTTCACTGGTAAGGCTGTAATGGTATGGTTAGAGAGGAGTTTACAGCTGCAGTGTGTATGTTTTTGCAATAATTAGATTTAGCTGTTTATTAGTGTTTTGCTACATGCAAACAATATCTTTTTGGTGTCTTCCAGATCCTTTCATCTGGAAGCTTCAATGTCTAGAGCTGAGATAATGTGTCTTAGATATCGCTCATGCAAATACTCAGTCTGTTATTTGACATGCACAACTTTTAGAAATGCCNTTGCACAGTTTGCAGAGGCCTACGGGATCCTGTATGTGGTTTTATTAAAGACAGTTATCATAAGAACTGTGCCCTGTTTAGAAATGACTTGTGTGGCTGGTGCCACCAGTGATTTGCTGTTACGCACATCTTCTTTAATTTTTAATATATTTGAATGAAATTTCCAATTAGTTTTCCTCTAAGAATATCATGGGTACTACTTACTAACCTGGCTCGTAAGGTGATAGTCAATGTAAAATAGATTCATTCTCTAAATTGTGAGTTACGATTATATATATTACAAGTGTTTCCTCCACTAAATTGTCTAATAATGAAATTTATTGAAATATTTGCTTGTCATTCTGGCTAATCACCACAATCCTTAATTTTTTGCAAAGTTGAACTGGAATTGTTCCAAGATGTCTCCACTGTGAAGAGTGAACATTGTGCCAGTGAGATTGTTCCTGTTGTAGACAGAACAGAAGCAACAGCGCTGAGACCAGAGGACAGAAACGACTTGTGAGATGGCAGTCGGTGTGACGGACTAACAACTCACAGACAGACTTTGGTCTTCTGTCACTGCTGCCCATAACTGACCGGTCTGAGGTGTGTAACTGTCCAGTTAGAAGGCTGGAGAAGACACTGTCTGAAAGCTGTGGGAGCATTTCTCTCCTTGGTTTTGTTCTTGTTGCAACTTCTACTGTGTACCCTAAATAGAATTACTGAAGTGTGAAAGTTATAGGGAACCTTCGCCTGTTTTATTACATTCACGTTATAGAATGGAGAAAATGAACTAATTCTCAATTCATGAAAAATAAATTTCTTTGAACTTGAATGTCATTTTTCTCCCAGATTTACTCACAAAATTCCGGATTTACATACTGATCTGAAGCAAATTTGTTCTTCAGTAGCTCTATGCAATTGAGAGCTGCACAAGCTTCAGTCTATTGTACTTTCCTGAGGGGACCAAATGAAAGGCAGTGATATTTAAATGAAAAGAACATTTACTAAATCTCCTTTCTGCAAACAGTTTAGGTACTAATAAAATTCCCCATAGTAAAATGCATTTTGTGCTAATGTGGGGGGCTGGGGGCAGTCCCCATACTTTTAATAGTTGCTTAATATTTTCACATTTAAATTTAATGTATTTTAACTTTCGGTGTTTTAGGAGAAAAATCAGATATCAATTGTTGAAACTTTTGTTAGAAACTAGCCTCATTTTCCCTTCCCAGTGTTTTTTTTTGTAGGTGTGATATAGTTGAGTTCTGTTAGTTTTATGTCAGAAGCAGATCCCTTAATTTTTGACTTTCCATTACCAGGATATGAATTTCCCAGAAGCTAGGGTACGGTTTCAGAGCAGGCTCAAATGAGCATAAGACCATGCTGACACTGAAAGGGGTAATCCTATCTCTTTTCCCCTATGCCCTGGCCACAATCTCACTTCTCTCTTGTTTCATTTCTAGCAGCCACAGGGCTGTAAGGTGAGTTGGACCAGCATGCTGATCTACTTAGAAATGAATCTTTTTTGTTGGCTTAGGTGTGGTCAGGTCAATTAGCTGGACAGACGCAGAGCAGCGCGATCGTTAGAGGTGACAGAAATGAAGCAGTGGCATTGTGTGCTGGCGTCAGAAGAGTGCAGGGCCACCTCTTTCTAGGAATGCATAGCTTTGTATCATCTTAAGCTGACTGTTCTTCAAGTGTAGGAGGTAGAAGCTGTCTTATTTTTTCCCCTCTCAAACAGCCACTTTGCAAGTGTTTCCATGTAAGACTGTAATCATACATTTAGCAGCAGAGCAGGAGCACACCTGTGACTTTAATTAGGTAAAGTGCACTTGTATTTATTTGAGAGAGTTTGTTTGTAGTACACTGAAGAATCAAAAATTTTAACTGATTAATATTTCTCTAACGTTTTTCAAGTCTAAGAGATACTGATTCATTACTTAACTCATAATTAATACATTTACAGTAATTATAGTAAGCACTGTTGATTTTTATGATGAGTTGCCAGTTAGGCACTGGTCACTCCTTTTACTGTTGATTAACCTGTTCATAAAATCTTAAGTAATTTTAAAATACTTGTCTTTCATGTGGCTGTTCTGGTGTTACATTTCGTTGTAAATAAGCAGTTGCATTCCTAAACAGATTTCATAACGCTGGTTCATTGTGTTCCAACAAGCAACAATTTAAATTAAAAAAGCCAAGTCCTTATCCTAATTTCAAGGTTATATTTATAATGAAGTCAAACACAGATGTTAATACAAAATTTGACCAGTATGAAGTTGGTTTTGCATCCTGAGCAAGCTGTTTGGTATTTGCGTTGAGGTGGTAATGAGCAGTATGTCCTACTGTGTGCTGCACATTCCAGATAAACTGCAGTTTGTGGTGTAAATACTGGAACTTTTACTTAAAAAAAATTAAAATAATAAAATTGAAAAGTCTGTTAAAAACATAAGGTGGTTGTTTTTTGTTTTTATTCAGTTTATTTAAAAAAATAGCTTCATCCTGTAGTTCATAATGTGTCTAAACGCCTGTTCTACTAGGATAACTTTAAGTCAGTAGCTGTTTCACTGGTAAGAGGACCCAAGCCAATGTTCTGCCCAGGAGCTTCAACTGCCCTGCAGTGTCCATGGATGTGACTAGAAAACAGGGGGTATCATTTTTTAGCAAGAGATGCTTGCTGTCCTGCAAGAGCACACTACCCACTTTTACAAGACAGACCCCTCCCTGCTAAAGGGCCTCATCAAGACCTATGTCAGTCACCTCAGTCAAATATGTGAACAGAAACTACCATTTTGGTAATAGAAACCTCATTCAGTTTTATGCCAGATGCTTTTGACGGTTACTGAGAAGTCAGTATGTTTGAATGTATCAAAATTAGTCATTGCTTTTGTCCCCTTCCATTATAATGGTGTTAGTTGAGTGTTTATTAATTATTGTTTCGTGTCTGGTTTCATAATGGTAAGAACTTGTCCTGTTTTAGTAAGTTAAGGATTTGTTGTGGCTGCTTTATCAATCACAGGACTAAAGAAATGCTTTTGTCCATGATAATTGCTTATTATGACTTTATTTTTGCCATGCTGTTTCCATTTGTGCCATAAATTCTGAACAACAGATTTCTTTGTTAAAATTCATCTTTGAAGTTTATATAAAATACTTGATCAATTTTCTGAATGTATTGTTCATTTGAATTGTTAATAGCCAAGCCAACTTTCACCTTGGGTGGATATCTGAAAATGAGATTACACAAGGTGGAATGTAAATGTAAAAATAGAAGATTTTTACTATGAAGTTGAAAAATTATTATTTAAATAGTTAGAAGCCAGAGTGTGTCTTTTTTTGAAATCAAGAAAGATGCTTTGACCTATTCAGGAGTCATTCCTAATGGTCTTGTGCTTTTTAACCAGGAACATTGATTGTTCTTCATGATTAAGAACTCGCATTACTGTGGCTTGCAGATGTTTGTTTTACAGAGATAATTAAATGGTATTGTTTGTACCTTTTAGACCAGCACACATTCATTAGTATCTTTTAAAGCAGTGCATATTCTAGACAGAGGCCAATTTTAAAATACTTCCACTTACTAATTATGGAGGAGTCATTAAACACACAGGAATGATTCATGTGAAGAAATAGATAATAACGAAGAATAGGGGCCACCAACAGTGCCCTCAAAGAATTCAGTTATTCAAAAAAGATCGTTTTAGATTCTGTTTCCCCTACAAGTAAAACTTTGTCTTCACTTTAAACAGCTAGCAAGGCATATGAAATGCGATATGCCCAGAAGATAAAAGCTAAGAGTAAAACCACCTTTACTAATTATGCTCTATGATATAACTGAGGCCTTGGAGCACAGTAACTAAAACAGCATTGATTTGCAGCTTACAATACTACAAAAGTCAGTACATTCCTAAGTATCCACTCGAATAAATTGTCTCCTGAAACTTTGAAGAATTGTTCTAAAAAAACCCGAGCATTTGCCAACGAAGTGAAGTAGCTGCTGTCACCAAGAGTGGGGCTGTACCTTGGAATTTGTGCCGCATGGCTCAGGTAAGTGCTGCGTGTTGTGCAGGATGGAGGCAATCAGCTTCCTGTAGATGGCAGCACGGGTTCACATCTATTCAGGCAGCAGAACAAGAAATTGTACATGTAAAAGATGCTTTGGTTTTTTTTAATTTTATTTATTTTGCCTTAGTTTGACTTAATAAGGTGTCTTGCTGAACATCTTAGGCTAAACAAAAGGTTCGTGTTAGCTTTTTTATTTCTTACAAGTTAGGTATCGCTGCAAGGTGCAGTCACCGCTGCCAGGACAGAGGATGGGGTGTGCATACCTGTCTTCCTTCCACTGCAGCACAGCTCTGCTGGGGTGGGGCTGCCCTGTTGCTGCTGAAGTGGGCACTCGTGTTCAATGCAGTTGGCACAGCCCCAGCTGCACAGCCCGGCTCCTTCGCCTCTGCTGGCAGCGGGGATTTTTCAGCCCTACACGCTCCTGCTGTGTTTATCTTCTGCTGGCTTAGCTGGCTGAACTGGCTCACTGAAAGGTCAGATGAGTGCCAGCAGCACAAGGGAGGTGTCAGGAGTGTACGCTAGGAACATTAGTGCATTTTCTGTTGCTGATAAATCATTTTAATGCGTTGTGTGAAATTATTGTCTAATGATAATGTAAGCTGTTTATGTAAGAAATCTGTAATTAAAGAGGTTATAAGGCTTTTAGTAAAAAAGGTTTGTTACACAAATAAATTAATGTAAGTGCTTTAAGAAGAGGTGAAGTGTGCACACAGACCTTGTGGGGTGGTTTGACACTTCATGGTAGGGTGAGCTGGTTAGCTCCTTGACATTGCTTTTGGTTTACACCAGGTTAAGCTTTGACTCAATAGTGTAGAAATAGCGCACAAGTCAGTGTCACCGTAAGGATTAGGTCATCTTGGTGTGCCGTGATCTAAGATTTTGTCATGAGGTGATTTCTACTCATTGTCTAAGCAGTATTCTGATAAGAGCAGAGAACGAAAATGGTGATTTCCAGGTAATTTCCAGTTCTGTAATTATTTCTTGTTCCAAGAAATTTTCTTCAACTATCATCTTAAGTTCCTAATATCCTCTCCCTCATATCCAAAATAATCTTGTTCATGTCTCTTGAATTTTACTGCTGATTACTGAGTCTGGATTAGCAAAATGTATTGACTGCCAGTACCTCTGCTGAAGAGCTTTGCAATGGTTACTTTTTAGTTAGTTAAAATTAATTTGATGAGGTTATGTAGCAATCTCACATCTCTACTGCAAGTGGAAAATATATACAGCTGCGTTTTATCTTGTGCCATTTGCTTGTTCTCTCATTCCTTGTGTATGTTTTATAAAAGAAAGAGGGTCAAGTGAGGGATCTAAGAGCTCAAACCTGGAATAAACTTCATGGCAGTACTGCCTGGTTCCTTCCCATTAATGGGAAGTTTTGGTCCTGGCAGCAGCCAAGTCTTTCCGCTGCTATCACTGCAGTGAGAGTTTGCTGCCCAAAATGTAAGCAGATCTCCTTTTTCTTTACCCCCAATGCAAAGTGAGTACATTTTTCAGGTACTTCGAGCTGGACTCCCCCCATCTTTCCAGCATTATCTTGGTGATCCCGCTGGCTTGGAGGCTCCGCTGGCACCCTGCGGTCCTGAGGCAGAGCGTAAGATTCTGGGCAGGGCTCTGGGCTGCACTGAGGTGCTTGAACAAGAGGTAGCCAAAATGAATAGCTTATGTACTGTGCAATTTGGTGTGGGAAAACTAAATTCAATGTGGGCTAATTACCCTTGCTGAAGGCAGTACTATTTTGTTTCCTGTTTTCTCTTTCCTTTTATTTTTTCCTTCTATTTTATCATCTTTTTGTTTTCTTTTTCACTCAAAATATTAACAGCTAGCTACTGCACAGCATTTGTCATTGGTAAATCCTCCTGTGATTTACAGAAATGGCTGAGGCACAGGGCATTGACGATTCCCCCAAAGCCAAAGAAAGTCAAGCATCTGGAAATTGGAACCAGGTGCCTCGCATTCTGCTGGGTATGATTGTTCACCTGCACCTTGATGAGGAAACCGAAGATCTGCTGTTACTGATGTGACAAGTTAACAGACAGGAAATTAATTTTTGTTGTTGTGCCTAGCTGTTTCTCACAACGGTAGCTGTGGTTGGTTGTCTCTGTTGTACAGATGAGGAAGGTGATACACAGAACTAGGTTAGTCTCTGATTTAATTCTTGTGCTTTTAGGGGCAGTGAAACCCACTGATGATACATATGCTGCTGCTTGTTGCTAGTTTAATAATCTCACTGAACTAGAAATAGAAACTCAGGGGTGCTGCAGCAAGTAGCGATTAAGTTACATTAGCAGAAGGTGGTGAGTAAATGTGCAAGGACGTAATGACATTAAGCCAGTGCTGTTAATCGCTTCCAGAGACATTAAACTCAGAGTATTAAAATTGAAATAACATTTATAAATTTGTAAAGGTCAAAGCTGAAGCTAATATAAAGGGACTATGGCAGCATGACTAAAGGCCATGGACGTGACTGGTAGTAAAGTATCTCATGGGGAGGAAATATGGAGGGAGCTTAATCTGGTGGTAATTAGGGAAGTTCGTAAAGGAGGTGGAGACTCAACAGTCTTAAGGCCTTTCAAAAGCAGGAAGAGTAAAATGAGCAACTTTTTGCTTAGAGCTCCTTTTGCTGTCTTTCACACTGAACATAAGATACCTCCGAGGTGACCGATGGGTGGCTGAAGTCTGGGTGCCTGAATGTTGTGTGGCTCTAACAGTCACTTCCACTTGCGCTGTTTAATATCTATTTTTTGTTTTGTTTGAGAAACCGAGTGTGCATTTGAAAGCAATTTACATTAATACAGTATGCCTTCAGGCAGCCCTCATTCCCTTTGTTGTGCTTTTAAACAGTCCAGCTATTGTTTGAAGTTAGTCACTGGAAGAGTTGGGCTCTGTCTAGTGCTGTGGGTGTGTGTGAGCATTACAAAATTGTAAAGAATTTTCTGACAGTTTTGGTTCAATCTGTTTTCATTTTGAATTGGCACTTGATGATGAAGAATTTAGCTTCTTACTCCTGTGGTAGCTGACTGAATCACCTCTGTAAGTGATTTTATCTACTTTTATCTTTGTGGGGTTTTTTTGTTTGTTTTTCCCCCAGATTTTGTCTATTCTCAGTTTTGTCCCTGCCCTGTCCGTATAGCAACATTTACAGTTAATGGGAAGAATGCAAAGCAGTGACATTGCTGTTTGCTTTGATAAGAAAGACCCTGGCTTTTATTACCAACTTACCAAATGGAAGCTAAAAGTGATTGTAATTAAGCCATCAAACTGCTATCCTTATTCTGGAAGAACCGTATGCTTAGAGAATTAAGCTAGTCTCCCTTTGACTTAAAGGCTATAGTAAGTCATCAGTTGTTTCACTATAAAGTTAAAGTTCAAAAAGTTTTGCAGTAGCTACTTTGCCATGCTATAATAAATGTCCTCTTGGAACTGAGTTATTCAACCATACCTCACTTAGCATTGCTGACTCTGAGTTAAAATTACTTAAATTAAAACAGGCTGTATCCTCCAGGCCATGCCCTCCGACAGAACTCTGCAGGAGCTGTATTTCAGTACCAATTGTGTGATAACAAACATGATAATAGCGTTAATGTAAAGACTGTGCTCCACCTTTGCATAGGTGCGAATTTATAGTAAACCCTTTTGGTTCAGTGAATTTATTACAGCTCGATGGGAGCTGTGACAGTGGGCTCTTCCTACTGAGGCTACATCCTGCAAATAATGGATAACTGAAAAAATCCCATGGGGGGGCTAAGATGTTCAGCACCTTTTAGGATTAGGCATTGCATCTGTACTTTGCATACAAAAAGATTTTTTTCTTCTTGTCTTGAAATTCCTAAGAGAAATGCAGAAGTTTCAGAGGGTGCCTGCTGCTTTCATCCTGACAGAAGCACAGTGTAGGAGTGAGCTGCTGTCTGTTCTGTGGCTTGCCACTCCGTCTGGCAGATGCAGGCTAGCTACAGGAGGTCATATACATGGGCAGGCAGGCTGTCCTCATAGTGGAGTTCTCTCTTTCTCACAAGCAGATGATTGAATAGAAACAATACGCTGCTTTCCCCATTTGGTGATGAAGACTGACAGTTTGGAGGAGATGCGTCAAAGGTTACTGATGAGAAGATCCATCCAGATAATTGCTGTAATTGTACCCTGAGGATGCAGCTCCTATCACAAAGCATTAGACAGTCATTCTTTTTGTGTATAAATACTTGGCAGTGAACTCCGTCCTGTGCCTTAAATCAAGAAAAATCCTTCATGAGATATAAGTGGAGAAAACTCTGTTAGCTTTTTCTTAATTTTCTTGGTTTTTTTTTGTTTGTTTTGTTTTGTTTTTGTTTTTCTATTGGCAGAAATTGTCCCATTCTGAGACACACAAGTGGCTGTGATTTAAACAGAAAAATACCGCCTAGTGTCAAATCCTTTGATGAATACAGGTGCTGCTGTTTTTTCACAACAAGTAGAATTAATTAATCAGCAAGAATCAGTGAACAGGCATCATTCATAATAATATGAAGAACTGAATTATTCTCACAATTATTGTTTTTTTTTTTTTAGGACTTTGTCCAGTGACTTCCTTGATGTTTAGTACAAAAATGCTTCTCCTTTGGAGAGCAAACAGTGTCACTGCCACAAAATGAGCTCTTTAATCCACCCCTTCACAAGGCGCAGAACTTAGCAGTGTTAAAGCATTAGTATGAGAGTCCATACTGGGGAATGAGGAGCAACGTGGAGTCATGGGATGGCTAGAGCTTAAAACGGTGCAGACAAAACTGCTTGATGTAATTTCCACTGAAATCGTTGGTCAAAGACTAATTTTTATCTTGCAGAACTCAGGTTGATGAACAGTTCTTCTTATCAACCAGTTGAAGTCCTTCTAGACACCTTGAAAGAAGCAGATTCATGACCAGATGATCTATTTAGAAACTGAAAGTGTTTGGTTTTTAAATTACTCCAACCTGAGAAAATACATCTTGTCTGAGCACAAGTACTCCTGCTGAATAAAGAAGTTACTTACATAAGTGCTTGTGCTGCACGACACAGATAATTCGCGAGGAAGTGGGGAAGTGATGAAATCTGCTCTCTTCTAAGCCACACTCTAGAGATGTACGTCTAGCCTGGGAATCAGAACAAGCTTGGCACAGACATATATTTATTTACATTTAAAGTAGTGCCCAGCTGTTAGGAATGTCCTTTCATGTAGAATATGATATGCATTTATGACTCCGCACTTGCAACGAAATTGTAGGTTGTATTTAGCACTGATAGTCTTCTGTTCTTTTCTACATAAACTTTTTAAATTAACTGTTCCATGATCAGATTCATGCCTTACAACAGATATAAAATAATGACATGATTTTATGCTATTTTTTACTGTAACAAAACAAATCCAGTGTCATGCTTCTCACTGAGTAGGACTAAAATCCCGAAACATTGTGATTGCATTTCTGAGTAAAACTAATGAAATTAATAACACCTTTACTGGTCAGCGCAATTGTTAGCGCTTAAGGTTTAACTATATGAAAAACAACAAGCCTTAAACAGATGCTGTGTTCACAAGGAAAATGGAATGGATTAACTCAAATATAAAAATTAAGTTTTTATCTCAGACAAAAGTTCATGTTTGAATATTATGCATATCACAGTGTGTTTCCTATTTTAATGAACTGTTTCTTTGATCATAGGGAAATATTTTGTAATCTGAGGCCCACAGGATAGGAAGCAAAGTGTTTTCTAAAGAAGACAGTGTTCCTGCTCTAACGAAACTGCCCTAGGGATCCCGATTAATCAGCCGTGAGTGAGGAAGGTGAGCACCCAACACTACGTGTGACCTCGTTGGCTAGCAGACGCTGGCGTTCAGCGTGCAGGCTGCGTGTTTCGTGTATCAGTTTTCCATGGTTACCAGAAGCCAACAGGGTGAAGAAGTGCAGGGGTAATCTGGCACTGCTTTAAACAAAAACTTGTTCCTCTCTGATGCACTTGGGGCTTGTCTGCATGTCGAGGCTTGCTTCCTACTGGCAGTTGCACAAAGGCCAGGGAAGAACGCTGTTTTCTGCTTTGGATTTTTTTAACTTGCTGTTATTTCCCCCTTCATGGATTTTTCTGCTCAGACTCCAAGGTGTCTGTTAGGAAAGACAAACACCTTTCTCTAAATCACTTGTCAGTGTAGGTATTATAATAATAAATCTTTGCTCTCATACTGCAATTTATTCAGTTAGATTTCTTTTTTTGGGCAGATTATGGAAGAACTGAAAAAAATGGAGACTGTCTTCTTGAAACAACTGGAACAAGTGCTACGTAGGAGCTCTGGCAGCTATTTTTGCTGGGAGTGCTTAGGGTAGAAGACAAACATGGTCAAATCAGCTGGAACTCTGGAAGTTCAGTCAAGGACACTGCCTTAAATAGTTCACCCAGAAAAGAGCAAAGCTTTCTTAGGATAGCCCCCTCAGAACTCTAGTTGCAGTAACAATTTTTGATGAGTAAATGTTAAGTAATTTTGCTGCGATTTTATTTCACAGCAGATTATTGGGATGTTCTGAGGACATTTGAACCTCTTAACTACACAAAACTAACCAATGTAAATGTGTATAGCTGAGAGCAGACTGTGGCTGTTGTGGTATGCTAGATTGTACATTTTCCGTTAATGGCAAAGGTCATATAGCTGGAAAAAAAGGATGGTGATAAGATGCTAAAACTTAAAGGAAAATGTGTTCACTCCTCGGGCTTTTGCTGTGTGAAGGTTTTTACTTCTTGCCAAATGCCTGATACTTGACCTTCTCTGGACTAAGATAATACTGACTTAATGAGCACAGGAGATTATTTTCCAATGTAATAATAAAATTCAGTATTTACTCATAAATATTTTTGTATTTGTTCTTGTTTGGCTATGAGGAAAACAGGGAGGAGTGAGGTTGCAGAGCAAGCTGCGGAACAAGCAAGTGCTGAGGCTGTCGTAGATGCAGGGCCTCATTCATGATGTCAATTCAGGCTTGTTCAGCTTGAACATTTACCTGTGCCTGAGACAAGGGGGAATTTCTGGAGGAGAGCAGCAGCTTCATTTTTCCTTTATAAGGAGAGCCTGCTGCTTTTTGATGTGCTGGGGCACACGTAAACGTAGCCCTCGCTGTGACTCTGCAGCGCTCTCAGCAAAGGGTTAACGTGGGCTGTGCACGCTGCATCCCCTCGCTGCCTCTGCTGAAGAAACATTAATTATAGAGAGCCTCGGGATTCAAAGCAGCTAACAAGGATGAGGGGTATTTAAAACCAAGACAGTCAAATAACCAGTTGGGTTTGATCTCTAATAAATTACAATGTTCTGATGATAAAATTCAGCAAGTGTGACAGTCAGATGGGGGGGTTGGCAGCAAAAGTTTTAAACATAAATAGTCTTAAATTGCAGGAAATTACGGCAAGCAGCTCCTCGGAGTTATTTTTCTCAGTGCATTGTGTGTCTGCGAAGCTAGGCAGCCTGCTGGCAAGCTTTTGACCTTTTGTGTGTGAAATAAAATATGCAGGTGCAACACTGTGAGCGCTCAACGGGTGACAGTGACTTTCGGCTGAGGGTTTGTCACGAGGGCCCCGCAGGGCTGTCGGAGGTGCATCAGCCATGTCACGCTTCACACAAAGACAGCAAGAGGCTGTGGCCATAAAGGGTTGCAGAAAGTGTGCATTTCTTTATCCAAGGTCTGTAAGTCAGCTGATGGAAGGCTTGCTTTCTGTTTCCATCCTGAGAGCTGACCTGGTGCTGTGGTCTCAGTCTGGAGGCTTTCCTCTCAGGGCAGCTGAGTTTAGTTGAGTTATGCTGCTGCAACTGGGACCTGAATCTCAGTTCCTTGTACAAAATTTGTATGGTATGGGTTTTGTCTTCCCAGTGTAACAAATTGTATTTGAGGAAAGCCAAGACAAATCCATGCCAAGGCATTTTAAAGTTCTCTTACTTCAGTATCTGAGCAACAGCCAATCTTCTACTTACTTTTCATCACCAAAAAAAAAATAAAAAATAAAAAAGCAATAATGCATCGCTTATCCCTCATTTCACAGATTCTTTTCTTTTGTGTGTGTGTACCTCTGCAGCTGATGCAGTGGGAGGCTGACTTTACCTACCCCTCAGTCAAAACAATTCTGTACCTTCATAAATCATAGAGAAACACAAAAAGGAATTGTACAGAAAAATGTCAGTCCAATGTTTGATCTGCTGTTGATCCATTATGAACAGTTTTTTAGCTTCTATGTTCTTGCCAAAATATTTTCAGGAATTAAAGGGTATAGTTTTGGAACCTTAAATAGCCTGCACAGAGGAATTTGTGTTCTCAGCTGCTCTTGAGCTAAAACCAGTTCTAACTATTATCTGCTGGTGGCACCATTACACCAGAAGAGTTTAATCTCAAAGTTTTAAACAGAAAGAATGACACAGATTATAACTTTCAATCTGATTTAATGGAATTTTTTTTTTTTTTTTTTTTGATGCAAGTTGGAATTTTTAACTTGTCCACCCTGCTTAAGAGCAGATGTTAGTAAACATGTGAAAGTACACATGAAATTTGGACTCGTCCATCTTTTGGGTGCTGATGATTATTCTCTCACACATGTCTTTTAACCATAAGTGGAAAAGAACAAGTCCTCAATCTCACATCTCTCTGAATTTTGACGAACATTTGGTTTGTGGTGTGATCCATTGATAAGAAGTTTCCTGGTAGCTCTCGGTTCGGTGCAGAACACAAGTACACAGTGGGGTCACTGCAGGCATTTGTTTTGTTTAGAGCCGAAACAGAGAGAGCTGGTTCCGTATTCTTCACAAGTTTACAGTCGTGAAAAAAAGTCTGTGGATTTGAAACAAGACCTCATATTTTAAACATACCAGTTGTGTTTGTGCGGAGAGGTGACCAGGATTTGCATTTTTTGTTTGTTTTTCACATAATGAAGAAGGTACATTCAAAATCTTTGAATACTGATTATATCTGTTACGTACATTGGGATTGTGGATTTCTAATGCCTGTATCAAATCTTTCTGCTATCTTAAGTTTCATTTCTAGCTATGACGCTGCTTGCTGCAGTTGCCCTGTTGTTGGTGTGGGTTTAAGCCATTCCTCTGGCTCAGGAGCCCCTGAAGTATCTGAACTGAGAGGGTCTGGGAGCACTGTGCTGTGCGTACCTCGCATGTAGCTCTCCTCTGCAGCTCTGCTGCTGGCCAGCGCGGGAAGCAGGTGGTGTGTTGGTGGCTCCTCCTCCATCTGATGAACAGCACCGGCTGTTAGAGTACTTCCTATAGATCACAGACTGTGTGTCGGGGGTGCGTTTTGCATTTATTTGGTACTTGCTAAGCTCTCTGAATCTGCATTCCCTTTGTTTCTACATTCCCTTTATGACTCGGACAAAAATTCTATGGTGTGAAAATGTCTGGCTTTATAGTTTATTTTATTTCACTGAGTTGTCCTAATCCTTCATGTCACTTCCTAAAATTTTTATTATCAATATGTGTTGATGTGTAACTGCAGGAATGAGTTGTGTACACTGTGCACTTTGGCTTCTCCTGTGGCTAGGAGAAGCGAACACTTCCAAGACACAAAATGTAAATATTACTCCACTTAAGCTTTTTTCTAACTTCAGCTCTTACATCAGTTCTATGAAGGCTGAAAGCTTTTAGTCATTACCGAAATTTATTTTTCTCCTTACTGGAAAAAGCAAACACTGCTAATTGAATACATAATGGGTTGTATTAAGGTCTAATCATTCTGTTTCTTACAAGGAGCTATTGGTTTCCATCCTTTACTCAAAAATGAGAGAGTCATGTAACACAACAATGTATTATCACCATCCTTATCCAGGGCACGTGGACTCTATGCATTAGGATTAAACAAGCGAGGAAATCATGCAGTTTATAAATCCTCTCACAAACCTTGGTAATTGTCTTTTTCCCCCAGTTTTATAAAACACATCCCATGTTGCTGTCATTGCACCCATATTGCTGGTTTATATCTGGGCAGAAGTAATTTGTGCAAGATGTATTGCTTATAGGACAGTGCCTAAAAACATTTCAAAAGGTCACTGCACATCAGAGAGAAGGCAGTGCTTGTTCCAGCTACTCGCCCTGAGAACTACAGGTCTTTGTTAATATTAATTGTGTATATTTTAAACAATCCATGTTTTAAAAATACTCTGTGCAAACATGCAGCAGTGAACACTTTGTGAGCCCTGGGACAGGGTTATGGAGGTCAACTCTTCACTGATGATTTTAGGCACAAATGTTTACTGTTCTTATTAGCTTCAAGCTTTGTAAATTAGAGAGCCATTTTATGCCTATGCTTGCACAGAAGTGGGAGATAATTCCATGCTCACCATTTCCAAAAATACAGGAGAAATACAAATAGCAGCAAAGACCCATAAAGGACCGAGAAGATTCATATCCAGTTCTTTGCACAAACATTCACCATGATTGTGCTTGCAACAGTAACCATGTATGCAGAACGTGGGAACAAATCTGCTGTGAGATCAAGGCCCAATTCAATGCATGCTCAGAAGCCGAGTCTCTCCCTCTGCACTTCCCCATCCTTCTTGCCCTGGGAACTCCTGGTCTGAGCAGGCAGCTGCCAGGAGAGCACTGTGCTGGCAGACAGTGCTCACTCAGGTGCATGTCATCCAGCCGTCCTGGTCCCTCTCAGCATCCAGTCCTTGCACCATGCGCTGGGTGTCTTCCACCCTGCTGTGCCCAAGGGATCCCCTGGATTTTCCCTGTGAGAGTTTGTCCCAGAGTACCCCCCCACCAGCATCCTGTAGTTCTGCAAATAACATTCTGCTGCCTTTTTCTCAAATAACATTTGAACATATGTTTTATATGGGGATGCTGATGGACGGCAACATCTGCTGCTCCCAGGCAGCTCGTGCACTCTTATTTGGATTGTAATTACTTCATCGGCTGCGATCTGTTCTGTGTTTGCCCACTATCTGTTTCTGTCAGGTCTCTGTATTCTACAAACCACCCATTATGTGGTGCTGATAATTAAATCTCCCTGCACCAGGCAGGTTGGAGCAGCACAAGAAGGCCTGCCTTGTCCAGGCAGCTGCCAAGGAAGATGCAGCTCCTAACGATGCCCTGATCACCTGCCTGCTAGACGACAGACAGGACCACCTATTTGTTTCAAACAAGCTCTTTCAGCAGCTGTCGGGTGCTAATGGCTTTCAGCTGCTGACAACCTGTGCCCTGCGCAAACCAGGGGACATATCATGGAAACGTGCATAAATATTCATGTGTGACTAACAAAACCAAAAGTGCAAGTATGGTTATCAGACCTCTTGCATGAATATCTTGTAGCCTGCCCTGTTGTGTTGGCTTTAGCATGATGAATGCAGTGCAAAGGTTTTGGAGTAATATTGACCTTTTATTTTCATGATTAAAAATCCACCAAAGGCAGTGGGGTTGCCAAGGTGTCTGGGTAAGAGCAGAATCTGTGTCCCTGCATAATGTAGGCAGTTCCAGACTTCCAGCAGGCATTGCTTATATCATGGGTGATGTACTGAAACTTTTTTTTTTTTTTGAGATACAGGAGTTACTTTGTTTAATCATCCTGTTTGCATTCGTCTTCTAACCTGTCTATGAAGAACTGAAAGTCTCTCACCCGATCCATGCCAGAAGCTCAAGGAACAGGAGAACCCAGGGGTTGCGTTTGGTGCTTTGGTGTTTAAATTAAACTTACTTCAAGAAAAGGAAATTATCTGATTTGGTGAAGATTTGATAATTTCCCACCATTCTAGCACCCTGAAACATCAAAGTTCTAACAGCAAAATAGGAACATTGCGAGTCACTCTTTAGACAAACTGTTCTACAGTTTAATTCTATTGACATTTCAGAATGGGGTTATTTAAAAATATCTTGCTAGCAATGCAATTTTATTTTCCTCAGCAGGTTCTGGATAACTGTGCTGAGAGGATCCATGATGTGGATAATGCAGAGTCTGTTACAACAGGATCAGCAGAAAGGCTGATGGTCATCTTGAAACTCTTCCTTGGTAGGTACCTATAAGGTGTGTAAGCAGCCAGTGACCAATAACTTGCAGTAATATTTAAAAAAAAAAAACAAAAAAAAAAAAACTGTTAAGTTCTTTTAATCAGTCTTCTCTAAAAGCAGTCGATTTTGAAGGAAGCTAATAAAGCCCTCTTCATATATCCCTTCATTTACCTCTACTGCCCAGAGTAAAGTTTCCCATTATAACTCACTACAAAGTTGCCATCTTTAGGACCATATAAAAGGGTGCTGAGCTGGACAGGCCTTAGACAATCAGTCCTGCAAACAGTTGGTACACAACTGATTTTACTTAGGGGATCCTCGGGGGAGAAGTTCACTCTGTGGTTTGTCTGCGCTGCGACACTCATGTGCACTGACTGCCATGTGCTGCTGGAAAAGGACTGAGGCTTGGGTGGCACTGACCACGTGGCAAATGTTCCCTGGGCTTGTGTGAGCTCGACAGGCTCTATGCAGGCATCCAGTCGATTAGCTTCAGCTGAATCTGAAGTATTTGTGACAAAATAATTATAAATAGTTTCTAAGTACTTTAATTCCTTTGAGTAACTATCCATATAGCTTGTGTATGATTTTGTGGTAGAGAGGCCTTGTGAAAATGAAGTTAAATCAGTGTTTCAGATACAGATGGTTATTTTAATTAAAAATCCTATTGTAACAGTTACACAAAAGGATTCAAATATTCTTTACCTTGGTATAATAAAGCATTAAAACACACAGGTGTTGTTTATGAACCATCAAAGAGATTTCCTTTGCCACTGTGTTATATCAAAGTGAAAAGAAGAGAAAAGAAAAACCAGAGCCATGTGCTAATCCTTTCTTTTGTTGCTTTAGGGAAATTTCAGTATGAAGTACCAATTTCCATATCATTTGAATAGCAGTTGCAACCCATTGATGTTTAAAGTAAAATGTGCAACTACTGTAATCAGCAAAACAGATGCAAATGTCTTGTCTGCCTTTAAATGTAGCTCTCTACTTGCTGTCTCAATTAGAGTGAGAGTGAAAAACTTGATCAGATAATTAAAAACACAGAAGCTTTCGTTTGCTTTTTGTAGTAGTGCCTTGCTACAAAGCAAGCTGTGGTGAGCAGGGCTGGGTGCAGGGCAGCGTGCGTGGGGCTGTGGTGACAGCGGGCCCTCCCCTCCTGGGGACAGCGGTGCCCTTTTGGTGCTGCGTGTGCCCGGTGGCTCCCATTGCAAGGCTCTGCACATTTTTGTAAACAAGCAGTAGCAAAAATAAATGACATTTAGCATTTAGATCGCAGGCCAGTGGTTTTGTTTTTGTGGGTACAGTGTAGCAGGTTAGATAAATGCCTGCTGAGTTCCCTGAGCCCTGATATCACAGGCTTTGGGCGGCTGCAATCATTCCTCAGAGGGCTTTTCAGCTCTAAAAATGAACTGTAATGGTATGAAGAAAGAGTTTTCTTTATCCTTCATGTTTCCAAATTAAACAACAAACACATGTTGGTGGAGCTGTTCTCCGCTTGGTGTATCTAAGCTACCGGTGTGTCAGCTAGAGCTGGCGAGGGATTTCCTCCAGGATCAGATCTGAATGAAGCTGCCCTTCTGGGAAATGGAAAACTGCTCACCGAAAGGCTTTGGTTTCAGTCAAACTACCCAGAAGGGGCAGGCTGCACAGGGGGACTGGCAGCTCCCCATCCCTTTGGAAGGCTCTTCTAATTTTCACCTGGATGCAGAAATAACATGAAATGGATAGGGCCTCCCAGAGAGGTTGCTGACAGAATGAAAACCCCTGATTTCTTCTTCTAAAACACTTTTCTGCAGAAAGGATGTATTTTTTTTTATTTATTTTTTTTTTTCTAATCAGGAGACATCTTATGGAAACGGATTTCCATCTTGTGGTCAGCTGTGGTAATAAAACACTCCTGGGACTCTCAGACCAAACCAGAATGCTTTCGGTAAGAAGTAAAGCTGATCTGCTGTAGCTGCCTGTGAAGGTGGATGTTGAAGGCCTCACAAAGTCTGCTTGCAATTGTTCTTGGGCATGTCATCATGTTAGGAGGTGAAAAAAAAATGTTTCAGGATCAGCCCCCTTCAGAAGGTCATCTCTGGAACAAATGAGAGTCAGAGGGAGTGTGCTCTAAGCTATTCATAACAGAATATTGAGCTCTAACAGATTAAAGACTCTGGTGGATGTTCTTCGGAGCCATGCACAGGAACATAGATCCAGAATTATGTGGAGCCTTAGCAGAAGAGGGACTGTTTCTCCTGAACTTCTGGGAAAGTTTGAGCCAAATATTGCTGCTTGGATTGTTTTCTATTCCAGGATGACTCTTACGCTTGCTACGACGTCATCGTAACTTCTTGCATATATTTGTTCTCCAGGAAAAGTTTTGAAACTCATGCTCTGATCTAGAAATAGTAAAACACTGCAGGGTTAAGTGCTGGAGTTCACTGGAAAATCTACTTGCTTTAGTGGGAAAGATTTTTTTTTTTTAATGTATTAAAAACAAAACAAATTTGGAAAGTTAATTTTAAATATTGAGACCTGTAACTGTAAGGGAGAGCTGTATGAGTAGGAGTTCAGGACGTAGCATGGGCTGTAGCTCAGGTGTCCTTTGAACAGCCTCTGGTATGCAAGCATACTAACACAGGTGAGGCTGTTAGAAAAGAATAATTCAATTCTTATTTAAAATTTTTTTCTTATTTGTCAAGTTATGTGATGCCACCACTGATTACACTGAAGATATTCTGACTGATATCACTGCAGTGAGAGGGGAACCAACCCTGAATGTAATGTACGATGATGAATGAACCAACCCTGAATGTAACCTCTCCTGTAAGGAGAGTTAAATATGATCTCAAATCAAATTCTTGTAGCTACTTGTAAGATTTAATTTATGGGTTCCTTTTATTTTGGGGGCATGTAACTAAAGGAGATGTTCAGCATGTTCCTCAGTGGGTGCCAAAAAGCTTATTTTCAGAAGTATCTGAGACTCAGGGAAAGTCAATGACAGCTATGTTTAATCTGAAGTCCATGCAACTGCTGCCAAAGTCGAGCCATGTTCTTTTTGTAGGAATAATAATAAGGGGAAAAAAAAAAATGTTTAGATGAAGAACCAGGCACCATACATGACTTCTTTGAAACAGAATTATGTAGATTTTAAAAATCAGGTCAAAAGAGCCACCTGAAGTTGTGCCTTAGATGTTACCATACAGAAAGCAGAAAAGAAAGAAAAAAAAAAATTAACTCTCTGTAATATTTGGTAAATACTGTTTCCACAAAAACTTACTTCCAAAGTTTGCACATGGGCCTTGTTCTGTTTGTAACTGAAGTCACTGGGAGTTTTTTGCCATTGTCTCTGCTGAAGTAAGATCCAATTTCTTTTTGTTATGTGGAAATATAAATCTTCCACCTTAAGTCATGCAAACACTAAAGGAGGAAAATACTTCTTTATTTTATTAAAGAAAATAAACGTCAGAATTAACCAGAACTACCGGCTAGTTAAAAGCATTAAAAAGTACTCGTGTAAGAGCTTCCTTAAATCTAACATCTCCCTGGGTTTGCTCTCAGATGGCCCTGCAGAGTGAGCTTTGTCAGCCGGGGCCATTAGCAGCCCTCCAGGGAGCAGACAGCAAGGTGCCCAGCAGGCTCAGGGCTGCTGTGAAGAAACAGAGTTTCTACACTTTCATGTTGCACCACAGGAAGAAAGCAACGAGGAGAAATTACCGAGAGGGAGGGAGGGGAGCAGCAGATAAGCCAGCAGTAAGGGGAGAGCCGAGACTTTGGGGTGGCTGCTGAGCCTCTCCAGTTTGGGGCTGTTCCATTAACTGCAATATGCATGGGGATGTCCAGTTTTTCTTTCACTATTTTGGGAGTTCATGCATGTTCATAGTTAAACGAAATCTGGAGGATTTGCTGTTGGTGAAGATCTGGTGTGTTTGGGGGTGATGGAGAGGTGAACAACATCTGCTGGATTGCTTCCCTCTCTGTATTGAGCTGCTGAGTAATTACGGCCTTTGGAAAACATTGCTTTGTTGATCTGTGCTTTGGACCCACAATATTACCAAGTGAACTGTGCTTGTCTCAGTGAGGAAGTATTTCACTTGCCTGAAATTGCACTGGCAGAAGTCCATTAGCTCTTATGAAGGTGAGGCTTTGCACGTGCTTGTGCTTTCATTTTTTAAATGCCCTGCACAGGTGACGGCGATGGCTGTGTGGGGTACAGCGGGTGGGCACCCTCCTCCCTGCTTCTGCTGGTACTGCCTCAGCAGCTCCCCGCCTCGGAGAGGAGCCTTTTGTGCAAGTTTTGCTTCCCACACCCTCAGCTTCTCAAACGGTGATGAAGGAAATAAGTACGGGTGGCATGGAGAAAGCTGGCTGGCCAAATGGCGCGGTGGTTGGGTTTTGCCTTTTATTACCAGTTGCTAAGAAATGTCTGAAGGAAGCTGTCAAGCCCGCATCTGCTGTGTTCCTTGCCATTCAGATGGCTGCTCAGAGGGTCCGCAGCAGGGAGGTGTCCCAAGTACTACCAACAACTTCCAAATAGACAGGGAGATACTGGGGTCACGGGCATGACCTGGGCACATCACTGGGGACTTTCTCTTGCCTTGCAAGGGACTTTCCTGGCTGCCTGTCTCAATTCCTCCTGTTTCCCCAGCCTCCAGCAATCGTTTAAAAGCTCGGTGCATGGTGGTAGCATTGTGAAATGACCCAGTGGGCAGCGCTGAAAGCAGGCAGGTTTCAGCAAAGGGCAGTGCTGGAGGAGCCGTGGGGTGGTGGCAGCCTGGGAGGAAATCTTGGGGTGTTGGAAATCCTCTGGCTAGGAGCAAAGGGCCAGAACTGCCCTCATCAAAGCATGCAGCCAAATCCCCATGGGTGTGCCTGCAGTCCCAGCACACAGCTGGATGCACACCCGATGTCTGGATCCGTGGTGGAGCTCCCAGTACCTCAGAGCAGGGATTTCACCTGCCCCGAAGTCCGGTTGTTTCTGTGGGCCAGATTTGGTGCAATTTTTGGTGGGTTTGGTTCTTCTGCACTTCAAGGTTTGTGACAACAGGCTGCCAGCTTCCAACAGCAGCATCCCAGAAATGCTGGTTAATCACAGGTTTATTAGCTCACAGCCTTAGGCAAACCTGAAATCATTAACAGCCCATTTGTTGGGCTAATTACTCTTTTTTACCAGATGTATAACTTAATATATGGTAACTTTCATGCTTAATTATGCTCTTCAAATCTTCTTTTGAAGGAATTTATTTTTCTGAATGCATTTATTTAAAAGTGTTGGGAGCTGGCTGGCTTTGCTTCTCTTCTACTCTGTGTTAAAATCTGCATAGTTTATTTAAGACTATTTTAATTGAGATATGGCTATTTCCTCCTTTGCTGCTTCTATCAATATTTTTATCCTTGAGTGCTTGAAAAATAAATAATGGCGAACTACTGATATGTTTAAAGTGGAATCCTTTTATGCCTTATTGCAACTTGCTACATTGTTTTGGACAAGGCAGGAGCCCAGCGCCCTGATCAGCAGGGCCCCTCATGCCAGCAGTTTCCAGATGAATGCAAGGCTTGGTCTCAGCGTTCTGGCCACGTTCCAGCCCGGTTCACGCGTTGCTCAGCGGCAAGCCCCACTGCTGGTCTCGCTAACCTCAGTGGGAACAGAGGCAGGCCCTGTAAAGCGCTGTTAATCCCACGTGCCATTGGCATGCAGCATTTGTAAAGCATTCTGGGATCAGTTTGGATAAAAGAGGCTATGCATGTAAGATGTTTTTCATTGGCATCCCAAATCCGTTACTATATCAATGGAAGGAGGTTATCATTTTGTCAATAGTGATAATTTTTTTTAGCGAGGCAGCTGATTGAGAAGGATAATCATGAATTTGATTTTCTTTCTGTGAGCTCTAGTGTCCCCTTCATGGAGATTAAAAATTTCCCAGTACTGTTTTCAGCTCCACAGAGCAAGCAAAAGATAATCTCCTGCTTGGATATCCTCACACTACTGCGATCCACTAATAGGATCACCATACAGTTTTGACTTAACAGCCACTGGGAGAGGATAATCCTGTTTATTCGGTCATCCAAAACACTGATGATCTGAGATAATCAGTGGCTGGGAGCAGGGAGGAGGGATGCGTGGTGTGCTCACTGCCTGGATGGCTCTCGTGGTCAGATGCTCAGCGCTGGGGAATGGGCTGAGCTCATACTGCAGCTCCCCCAGAGCATGTGAGAGTTCCTGAAACACCCTCACAAAGAAGAGAGAAGTTGGAGAAGCCAACTAGATAAAATAACAGCAGAGCCTGATCCAGACATTGTGCTTGACAACTTCCTATTTTTCTGTTTATGACAGGGGTAATATAGAAAGATTATCAAGAGTCCAGCTTGCCAGGCTGGGTACTTTGTACGGAAAGCTTTGGTTACCAGGTGTGTGGTAAACCTGTATCCTTACAACTAATGACATTTTGGTAGCCATGAGACTTTTTCATGGGACCTTGGGTATCTGTACGTGGATATTTGTTCTCTGTGAACGCGGGAGCACATTCTGCGAATCTCTTTCCATAAAGTATCTGCAAGAAACTTCCCCCAGTGATCCAGAGAGATGTTTTGCAACTGGGGTTTGCAGAATCACTTTGAGGAGGCATGTTGATGAACTTTCAAAGGATTTTTCATTTTCTGTTCTTGTGATCATTAAAGCTTTTACACTTTATAATATATCTTAATCACTTCCTGTTAACAGGTCAGCTCAGTCTACTGTGAAAGGTCTTATCTTCTGTTTTATCCCCGCATGCATGTTTACCAGGCAATGCTTCCCTGTTGCAGATATCTTTGTGTCTGTAACATTAACTCTTACAGCTGACACATGAGCTGTGGATTAACTTCAAATAGTGCTGCTGGCTTGTAAGCCTTGTTTTATGATCTCTGAGCTGTCCCACCCAGATGACAGGTTTATGGTTTGGGAAGCCAGTAGCAGGGGCTGAGCAATTGCTCACTAGTCTTTATGCTCCGTAGCTAGGTGCCAAGTCCAACTCTTCACCATGGTGACACTTGCAAATATTGAACACATGTGAAATGATTCATGGGCCCCAGTATAATGGTTATTTTAATTAATATTTTATAAGATGCTAGCTATATTTAACTTTCCAAACTTGAGTGGGCATGGGGATATGATCCAAATGACAAGATGTTGCTACATAAAATTTATAGACATTCACATTTGTGTGCATGTTTTTCAATTAAAAAGAAAAAAAGGACAAAAAAAAAAAAAAAAAGATAAAGTGGTTTTTTTTTTGCTGGCAGGTGTTCAGGCCCCTGCAGGTGGCCCTTGTGGCTTTCTCCTTCACAGTTGTTTGATGGGCTCGGAAAAGCAAAGTTCTTTCTCCCCTGCCTTCCTCTCTTCCTTTGCATCCAGAGACTGTGCTGCAGGGCTGTGCTCCTCCTGACGGTGCTCCAGGACACCTCGTGCAGGGAGCACCGTGCTGCGGCACAGCCCTGGTGGGAGGTGCTCATCTCTCTGCTGGAGGCAGCGCTGCTGCACCCCGGCCTCAGACCTGAGGAATCGGCCACATTCCCCTGAGGGCACCGCATGTGTTGGGCAAGTAACACCAGATTATTTGCTGAAGTTGGCAAGAAAGAAAGGATATCCTATGGCGGTTGGAGACCTCTGGGGCTCCGTGGGTCTCTCCTAAAGAGACAGCATGAGTTAACCAAGATTAACAAGCCTTCCAGCACTGAGTAGAAGTGGTTTTGCAAATGCGCAAGAAGTCTTGTAGGGTTTGCAAGCTGGAAAAGACCCATCTCAGCCGATAGCTTCAGTGGTTTTGCTCGGCGACGGCAGTTCTTCAAGCAGTCCCCAGAGAGCAGCAGAGCGGCACAGGCCCGGTTTGTTTCCTCCAGCCCCTCGGGACTGGCTTTGCCCCCTGCCCGCCCCTCCGGGTGCAGGGCAGCCCCATGGCACTGTGCCCTCCCTGGCCTGCCCCAGGCCCAGCGATGTCCTCTTGCAGCAGCAACATGATGACCACAAAGTAGAGGGCATGTGGGTGCAAGGCTTCACGATGTGGAAATCACTGCAGCAAAACTATTTCTCAATACTTTGGTTTATTTATAAATTTCACTTCTACACAATATTTCCTTTAGTAATTTTTTCAACAGTAACTGTAAACAAGCAAACATGGTCAGATCTTGTAGACTCACGAGCAAGGAAGGAACCGGCCCATCAGTACTCCCGTTAGAGTGTGCCTCAACCCCTTGGTACAAAACTGAGAGCAATGCAGAGACCGACAGTACTTATTTGTCTAGATTGAATCCTGCAGAGATGGCAGAGAAGAAAACAAAATAATAAATTCCTCTTCACATATACATAAAATACCTTTATAGTGCTGGAAGGATCTGGATCCACTCCAGTGCGGTTTTTCCTGCGTGTTTGGTTTTTGCATTTATTTCCGCTTGCTGTTTGTAATCCATTGATTTTTTTTTTTTTCCTTTCCAAGTCTGAAATTCAGCATGAAGTTACAAATTTGGGCCTGTGACAGCTTGAGGAGAATGTTTATTTGTTTAGACAAAATCTTTTCCCTTCTGCATCTATTTTGCCATGAAAACATTCTCTTAGGTTTTAATTGTCATCATTAGTTATGGAGTACTCAAGCTCAGTGGTGACCCAGCCTTCCTTTGCAGGAGGCATCCTCCACAGTGCAGGGATGTCTTTGGGAGGGCACAGGGGCACAGTGGAGGGGACGGGAAGATCACAGATGAGATCTTTTCCTTGGTGATTTGGAAAGTTTCTTTTTCTTTGAAATGTGTTTTGCCAGAGTAACCACAAGGCAGGAGCTGAAAGTCCAAACTGTGCAGCTCTCAAGTCTTGCTCAGCCCAATGCCAGCAGACAACATCTGGTGAGTTTTGATTCTTCCCCTGTGCTCAGGGTGGGGAATATGCCTTGATTTAAAACTGTGCATCACCAACTGCCCCGTTACACTGAGCAGGCAGCTGGGTGACTGACCTCATCTGCTTGAACAAGAGTTTTCATGTTGGCCAAAGTTCAAATCAATCAAAAGGTTGAGCTTGTTGAAGGCTGATTATCAGAGCAGCGAGTGATAAGAGAGGGGATGGCTCAGGGAGCCTGTTCCCAGCCACAGGAACAGAGCCAGCCTGGCTGCAGGAAAGGCTCCAGAGAGGACAAACCCTGGAAACCAGCAACAGCTCCAAAGCTGACGCTGGCTGGAGGGAATTCCCAGCAAATCCAGTAGAAGAAAACTGGGTCCAGGTGTTTAGTGCTGGGGGTAATTCTCCTGACAAGGGCTGGTCGTGAGCTAAGTCCTGGTTTCTTGAAGTCTGTGAGATGTTCACTCAGATGGTGTTGTAGGAAACTGAGATTTCCTTAGCTGAAAGATCTCTCTGTTTGTTCACAGCAGTGCTTTGCAGTGGCTGCATCTCTGTCAGCATGGAGAGAATGATTAAAGGACGATGTGTAAAGATTCTGGTCAGTCAGAGGAGTTCAAGGAAAGCAGAATTTGCCTAAAAAACAGCTGTAGGAGGACAGTTTTCCCCTTCAGGAGAGGTGGGAGGGAGGAGGAACCTCAGCAACTCCATGGAGACCTGTTCCACAGTTTGCACTGGCTGCTGCTTCTCCGGTGATCCAATGGCTTTATTCTAAAAAACCAAAAAAAGGAAAAAAAAAAAAAAAAAGAGACAGAGTGAGGACTTGTTGGAATATGTTTCTGCCATTTGAATTATGATGGGGGACGTTGCTGGGGATTTAGAAATCCCATTAGAAAGCCCATGGCACATAGCCATGCTTTCATAAGCTTGCAAGGGATGGAAGGGATGGATTTTTTACCTTTACTTTTTTTTTTTT
>VXAV01006081.1:0-27597 GCA_013399715.1 Alectura lathami | reverse complement strand
TTTTTTTTTTTTTTTTTTTTTTTTTTTTTTTTTTGGTCAAAGAAAGCGTTCTCCAAGGGCCAACTGCAGAAGAAAGTCTCTGGCCTTCTTGGCAGAATTCCCCTATACTTACACAGCCAGGGTTTCCTCTGCTCCAGCTCTCGTGTGACCCATGTGCTCAACATATCCAGGGCCAAATGAGGATCTTTTGTCTCAGGATTGAATTTGACCCTATTTTTGTACTTAAAAGAAGTGAACAGTTCTGTGTGCTGATGAAGGGAAGTGATGCTGGGAATGAGGAAAGGTGGCACAGGCTGCTGGCCTGGCCTGGAGAGGAAGGAAGGCCGAGGACCACGCATGGATCTGCTGTATAGCTGCTTGTTTGGTCTGATGGGCCGGGCTGGGGGCTGGGGTGAACGTGAAGCAAAGCTCCCTGCAGAAAAGCTCCAGGCAGCATCTCAGTCGTGCTCAGCACGGGAGGCTGTCTGCACGTCCTGTCCCTCAGAGATCAGATCAGCTCTGCTTTTTACTCACCTTCAGCTTCGCTGCTGGCAAAGCCAGTATCAGCAGCAACAGAGAACGGTTTCTCTGATCTCTGATTCATGAAACCAGATGTGCCTGTGCTTTTTTGAGCTCATTTGAATGTATGCAATGTGCTTCTAGCTTTGCAAAATCATCAGTTAGCAGATGTCTCTTGAATTGCTGTACTTTAGTCAGAGGTTAAAACTGTATCAAAACAGTCACTGATAAGAATATATATTACACCTAAAATACACTATGGTTTCCTCCAGCTTTTTCCAGTGAAAATTATCTCATGGAAGTTTTACTGCTCACGAAAGATTCACCACCCACCCCTCACTATCCTTTCAGTCCCAGATGTACTCACAAATGCCTTTAATAATTAGCAGTGGCTCTGTACCTCTGTCTGATACCATCTCATATCACAGGCAGTAAAGGCCTCTTGTAAGCAGCAGGAAGGCTGTATTCTGGTGGAAAGCACTCACTGCTGTGCAGTCTGGATCCAAACTCAGATCTTCTCCTGTGAGTGAAGTTGTTTGTGAGCAGGATTTGGGCCTGGGCCCAGTTTTGAGTGCAGTACAAGGGGAGGAACAGGGCTTCTCCCAGAGTCCTGGGGTGCAGGAGATTTGGGGGCCCTGCAGGACGGGGAGGGAGCTGTAAGCACTGAAAGGCTGGGCTGGGGCTGCCCTCTTGCCTCTGCTCTGCAGGGTCTCACCCAGCCTCCATACTGTCTGCCAAAAGCTGCATGGCTATTTTGAGATAAAGCAACACCGAGCCTTACTTCAGAGATGTTTGGAGATAGACTTAAAATCAGCTAATAAGGTCTGATGTGCTGGAGATTAGAAAGAGCCATTCTGAACATCTGCCCTGGCAGAGGACGTGAGAGGCTAAACAGGGACACGGGGCAGGATGCCCTTCCCGGGATGGCCGACGGGGTGTGGGCATCAGTGCCGTGCCTGCGAGCTGTGGCCTGTGAGAGCAAACCTGCACAAGTAACCCAGGAATGGCTGTTAGCCTTAAATAATAATAACAATAATAATTAAGAATAGGAAGAAGAAAGGAGGATCTCAAGTGCCATGCTTCAGGAGCTGTGGGCAGCCGAGCTCTCGCAGCAGCTGTCCCAGTGTAAATCCCCGCGTCCTCGCACCAGGCTCACAGGGCTCACGTCCATCCTGCGGCCACCACGGGGAGCGGGGCAAGGGGGCTGGCACAAGGCCACTGAGTAGTGCTGCTGATTGCTTTGGGCTCTTATCTTCTAGGGTCTTTTTGCTGTTGTTGTTTTGGTTTGGTTATTTTTTTCATTTTTTGTCACAGGACTGACCCACAGTGGAATCATGAGGTCGGTGTTTATAACTGCCCATCTCATCCATATGCTGTTTTTAGTGCTGACACTGTGTGTGAAAGGCTGTGTCACCACTGTGCTCATGTTTCCATGTGACACTGCAGCTTACTGTTTTTTCCCATTTCGTAACTAATAAGTGAAATGAGTTTGACAGCCATGGTTTCAGCTTTAGCCTGTTGGTTCCCATGTCACAGACGGGCTCAGTTAGCAACAAGTTCATGTCAGGAGAAGAGAATTACAGTTCAGGCTTGAAATGTGCTAGTGTTCTGTGCAAAGTTTTGAATTCTTGACCAAAGCTAGATAAAGCTGGCTGGAAGTGTGACATTTGAAGTACACTGTCTATTTGTCTTTTCATTCTGACCAAAAATACCTAGAGTGGAACTATGTGTCTTATTTGCATCCCAGCAAAGAACAGTTGAGCTCCTCTAAAGAAAAGCATAAACATTGCATTTTAAATATTCTGTTTTTAAAATTCTGTAAAACTCTCCCTGTGTGTCTGTATTATATATAAAACCTTTAAAGAAAAAAAAAAAAAAAAAAAAAAAAAAAAGATTTGTTTTCAAGGCACAGGAAAGCTTATTTAATTGGTAATGAGAAAAAAATGTTAGCTCTCCCAGTTGTCATTAATAGCTCCGAGTTACAGCCTGAATCCAGACAGAGCTTTGATTTTATCACGGTTCTGCCATGCGTGTGTGCTCTATATCCTGCTGTTAATCCTGCCGTGGAAATCGCAGCTCCTCGTCACCCCCGGTGCCAGGGCTCAGCCGTGCGCTGCCTGCCCTGCAGCACTCGCAGCCCCACGGCCTGGGGCTGGCGCACCCTGACTCGGCTTGGCATCGCCGGGCTCCATCCCCAGCTCGCGCAGAGCTCTCGGCGTGAAATCCTTCCCCAGTCCCTGCCCTCCCGGTCCCGCTAGCTCAGCTATTTATTCAAGCTCCCTTTGTGCCCGCTGGGTTCTGCTCCTCCCCTCCGGGCACGCGGCGAGGGGATCTGTTTTTAGCCGATGTTTTCAGTTAGAGTTTCGAGCGGGATGAGCTGTCTCAGCCCGGAGGAGGGAGGAACAGCACGTGAAATGCAGCAGGGTCAAACGAGGAACCGAGTGCCCCGGGCTCCGGGCTGCCTCGCGGCGGTGCTGGCGGCTGCGCGGAGAGCGGGTGCTGCGGGCACCGAGGTCGCGTGTGCACTCGCAGTGGTTCTGCTCACTTTGCTGACTTTGTGCCACCGGGTCTTGTTCTGTCTTTGCTCTGTGATTTCCAGAAGCTGAACAGAAGACTTACGGTGTTTGGAAGGGGCTTTTTCAGGGGGAAATGCTTACTGCATCTATGCTTTAGATCTGAAGGGACCCTTAGCCTGACCTCGGGTATAGAACATCGAGGGTTGGGTTTCATGCACTTAACTCCCACAGTCTGTCCAAGAACTTCTGGCTGACCACAGTGTTTTCCTGAGGGGGAAAAAATATGTTCTTAAAAAAAGAAAAAAGAAAATAGACTGTCCCATTTTTTTGCAGTCATTTCAGCATTGTAGAAAAGTTTCATATTCCTAACAACGTGCTGATTGCTAGGAGCCACTTGAATTTTCAAGAAAGCTTTCAGACAAAGAGCTCCGGCCTGAGGCTTTCCCTGTGGTCTTGCTGCTGTCTGTGTAGGAAGGAAGAGGGATCCATTTGGGGGTAAGGTTTCTGCAGAGCAGAAATCCCAAAGAGGTTTCAGGCTCACAAGGGAATTACTTATCTTCATCCTTTCATTACCCCTTTGGTTTTTGCAGTACCCAGATAGTTCCCAGATAGTACCCAGACTTCCAGAATATAATGCCAAATAAATCATTTCTTCTAATAGATGAAATTGATGGAGACAGGGAAGACTGCAGACACGTTGCCAGCAGGCACAGACCCACCTGAGACAACGGAATGCCAAGAGATTCATGTGGGGGATGCAAAGCTCTGCAAAGCTGCAGCGTGGCCTTTCCAGAATGACACAGCTGAAGGTACTGTAGAGATTAGTCTCTAAAAACTCACTCATCAAGGCCTTAATGACTTAAATAGTGGTCAAATGCCTGTTTATTATCAATCAGCTATTGCCAGTTTAACTGCATTAATGAGTTTTTTGATAAAAGCTGCCTTATCACCCGGAACTGAGATACCCAGTGTAACGTGCTCCTGCAGGGCTTGAGGAAATGCTCCTTTTAGCCAACGAGAGAGACGGCATGTCGCCATCATGCTGCTGAATTAGGCTGAGTCAAATGGCCAGCCAAGAAAGAAGCGATTTCTTTCACCTTTTGGTGTTAACTGACTGCTTTATGCGTGTGCCAGGAAGCACTCTGGCTCCCTTGCAGGAGCTCAGGGCCCAGCATACACCTGGCTGGAGGCTGCAAGACACCACAGCAGCGAGGATGGGCTGCACATCCATCTGCTGTAATCGCAGTTCTCTGGAGAAAACGGGTTGGAAATAGTATCTAAAGCTGTTGATTGAGATTTTTACAGATTTATTACCTGTTTTTTTTTTTTTTTTTGTTCCCTGTTTGGCTGCCTGCTCCCCCTCCATCTGCCAGCTCTGTAATCCACCTCCTCTTATCTCAGCACAGTTTGCTCCACCTCTTGCCCATTTTCATTTTATTGCCTAGCTAATCTCATCCTCCTGCTTTTCCTGACACTGCTCCCCCCTCCCCATCTGTGGAGATTAAATCACTGCTCCCTTTGTTTGGTGCCGCTCAAAATTCCCTCATTTCACTCAGGCTTTGGGATGCTTCCAGGCACTTTCGCTGTTGTTGCACACATCCGTTTTCCTGGCACAAAAAGGCCTGTCAGCATCTGATGGAAGCTTTAGTGAGCCCTCGTTCCAACCAGTTCTGAGATGTCTGAATCTGAAATGGGGCTGAGCTCAGCCCCAGAAGTGCACAGTGTACCAGAGGCGGCTGCAGGAATGTTACAGGAGCACCAGCTGGGTGCGCAGGGCAGCCCTGTAGAGCTGGCAGAGCCTGGTACCTGAGAATTAGTTGAGAAAAATCCAGTTTGAAGGCATGGGCAAGAAAATCTCCAAGTTGCCAAAATGCAAAGCTTGCAGCTGGGTGTCAGCAGTTCCACACACTGAGAAATTCCCAGGAAATTCCCAGTTTTCATCCTGGCCACCCCAATGTGTTATCATCCTATCTGTAGCAAGAGCAGAGCCTGCATCCAGCCCTTCCCCGGTTGTCCCTTCAGGAAAACAAAACAAACTAACTAACTCCCAGCTCTTGGTTAGTCTAGGGTAGCATTTCCCCTAAATATGAAGAGAAAGAGACACTATAGGAAGCCATAATATATATATGGTGCATGAGCCTATGTTTTCCTCAAAGTTTTCAAGTGAGATCTGTAGAGAAAAACAGGGTTATGGATGGCATCAAACCGATAGAAACCAAAATACAACCGAAACACTGAGACTCAAAATTTAATAAAAGTAGGACAGCAATGAACCTGGCAATGGGTGTTGCAAAAATTTGAGTGAACAACTCAGTTCTTTCAGGAACACTGGATTAGTAGTTCCAATGATGCTGATGTCATTTTTGAAGCGGTTTCTTGTGTTGTTAGGTGATGTGTTGGTGTAGTCAACCCATCCTCCCTGCACACAGCATCCAGAGACACGCGGTGCTCATGGTGTCAGAGCTGCCCAGTTCTAGCTCGGCTGCTGAGAGTGAGCACTGCTGTTGTTTGGCCATAACGGTTCATTTTTAATCTATGCAGTTAACTCTTGATGTAATTCTAAACTTGCAATGCATTTGCTACATCTCCCCTCACTACTGTTATCTACCAACATGTTTTAAATAAGTTTTAAGAGTACAAGAGCTAAAAAAAAATATCAGGCAGCTTAAGATAAAAGCCAGCATCATGCTTTTAAATATAGAACAGCCAGCCCTGCGAGAGGTGCTGAGCAAATGGGTGCACGGGAGGGGAACAGAGCAGGCTGCAGAGACACTGTTTAAACAGAAGGAGAGTAAGTGGCAGGGGGAGCTGCAGTTCATTCTGTTCCCTTACGTGTTGCTCAGATAATGCAACAGATCTTCAGGCAGCCTTGTTCTAAAAATGGAGGCAGCTCTTGGGTTTCACCGGGTGACACTCAGGCTGCGGCTCTCAGACAGATTCTCCCAAAGCTTCTGCAGGAGCAGAGCGAGTGCATGCCAGTGAAATGCACAAGAGGTGTTTAATGGCTCAGACCTGCAGCAGTACTCAGGTCTCAGCACCAGTGCTTTGTGGAGAAGATTACTTCTGCAGTGAAGGATGTATGGGTGTTACACTGAGGTGCCTGATAGAGAAGGGGCTGCATGTAGGTCCCTGAGGTCAAGCACCATCTTGTTAAAATTCTTTCCTGCTCTGGTTGACCTGTGAAAGCAGCAATCTTTTTTTACAGTGACAGTTGCACTTGGTGGGTAATTTAGGTTTGAAGTGTGCTATTCAGTGAGCAATTTCACAGAGGCAGAGTTTAGAATTGAAGTTGGTTTAATATAACAAAACAATTGTCTTGAAAGACTTCTTGGCATTTTAATGGTGTTTTTCTTTGGACTAAATATGCATGAGAAGTTGAGAGGCTGTGTAAACCAAGCAGGGAATAAAAGGGACCGCAAGGAAGACTAAAAGACTGTGTCCAGACTCCAAGTGATATACAGTCGCGTCAGCCACTTGCTCCTATGGGTAGGGACACCCGTAGATCTCTGCCCAGGGAGTTGCACCAGTCGTTGTGCCCCCTTCCCTGCCCCAGGATGTGACTTATGTTGTGACTTGTTCTCTCTTTTCTTCTTCTTCTGCCTAGTTTTGCTCAGCTCAGCTGTGAGAAGGATGAGTATTTGCCCTTCAGTGGCAGTGGCAGTGATTTTCTAGCTCTGTCTCCTCTGCTCCCTGGGAGACTGCATTTGCTCAATGGCATGGAGGTTTCTCCAATTCTTGGCTAAATAATTCTTCTCAGACTGTCCCTGTCCTATAAACAGCAAATTCAAGAGAGAAAGAACAGCATTGCTCCTGGGCCAAAGGATGATATGTTGCTGTGTCTATTACTCTAATGTGTTCTGAAGAGGCAGAGATTGCAGCCTTCCTCCTGGGACTAGTGTTGCCCTCTAGGGTAGGTGCCTGTTGGGCAACTTACTGCCTACAAGGTTAAATAGCTGTAAATAAATGAGCTAGAATACTTGGGTGTAATGAGTCACACCGAACTGTTACATTTGAGGAGTAGCAAGCTAAATTCATGCATGTTTTGATCTTGTTTTGGTCAGAATGGAAAATAATGCTATGCATTTTGCTGTTCTGCTTTCATTTCTAGATGTCGGGAAGTAAATCAGCGTGGCCTGAGTTTGTAAGGTTTGTGATGCTTCATCACACACTGTTTTATCTCTCTCCTAGGTGCCTGAGCTGATCCTCAAACTGAGCAACAGCTCCTCTGGAATCAATACATTTGTCCCCACCTTCAACAAACGTGATTTTGATTCATTACTGAGAAAACACATCTTGGAAAGTACTGAAGTAGATTACATGATAGATTCACTTCCCATACCCAAACATCTCCAGATGTTTTCTCAGTTGCCCTGTCTGCAGTGGCTGCAGTGTGAGGTTCTGAGCTGTTATGTGCTCGTACTGGATCACTCTGTTGATGTGGTCGCTCCCAGCATGGTTGAGACCAGACTCCCTCCTGCTAAGTGCTATAAAAGACATCATTCTCACACTAAGTGGAAAATTCTCCTTAGGCTGTTCAGCTCTTGCAGGAGGCAGTCAGTGGGGTGACTGCTTAGAGACCTGGCCCCATACTTTCAGATGTGATTTCATGTAGAATATCTTCTATGAAGGCAGCTATTCTTGCTCCTGCCAAACTGCCGTGAAGACCCATACAATGAAGTTAATTGTAAACCACAAGCTGGCTCTTATCTTTGGATTGTTTTCCTCTAACAATTTTAAGAAGAGCTCAGCGTGTTCTCAGTAGGAGCTGATAGATGCTGAGCACTTCTGAAATCCTGCCAAGTTCATTTTGGTTCCTAAATGGGAACGGAGTGCTTTTGAGTACATGATCCTAAGGGTGCATTTTACAACTCTCTCTGTCCATATTATTTCTTTCCTCTATTACTGCCTCCAGAGTGCTTCCAGCAGTGCCAATAACACCAGGAGCATCAGACTAGTCAAGGCTTGAGTGATGTCTCAGTTATTATGTTGTCTCAAGCCACACTGAAGGAATTAAATGACAGCAGTTAAAAGGCGGGTGCCTGTCGGCATCCTGTCTGCAGCAGGGTCCCCATCACCGCTATCAGCAGTACAGATACATCTGAGGTGGCTGTAATGGATTTTATGTATGGGTGTATGTATGGATGTAACAGCAAAACTTCAATGCAAACTGCCTTCTTTCTCAGAGTATTTCGTTCGTGTTTCAGGCTATATACTCTGTACTTGACTATGTGCAGTGTCTCAGCTTCAGGATCCAGATTTGTTCTAAGTTATTGGGGTAGAAACACGGATCATTTTTCAGTGCATTATAGGGCAGAGGGGAGGGGAAAACAGGACTTTATCTGAAGATTTTCCAACAGATTTACTGCATGGGAGGCATCTGTTTGGGTCCTGTGAGGCTAACATCCTCTCTCAGCAGACTTGGCAGCAAGTGGGAGAGCCACATGTCATAAAATCTGGTGGGGGGGCCCACGCTCTGTGGACAAAAGTATGGCAAAGAGTTTAAACATTACTGACTGCAGCGATGTTGGAGGGCTGGCTAAAAGAGATTAGCATAGCACTCTGGAATGTGGAGATTCAATAGCCGCTCCAGAAAGATCTGCAGCCCCATTGACTTTTGCAGCGTCAGTAAGAGCCCTTGCACTCTGGCTTGGGCTGGCCTGAATGGGTGGATGTGCAGGGCAGTGCGTGCAGTGATCGCAGAGCTGGCTGCTCACCGGGCATCACGCACCATGACCCACGTGCCTGGGGGCCTGGGGTCTTTTCCTTTGCTCCTGAAAGTTCTCAAGCCCAGTGACTCAGGTGGTTAACGGAGTCCTAGTGCATTGCCAGAAACCCCCTTGAAAATCGTCATCAGTGTTAGGCCGTAACCTTGTTGTTTGTTTACACTGGGCCAAAGCAATAAGAGCCTCCTTTGGCTCTGATCTGACTATTGTGTGCACTCAGGCTGGGTGTCAGTGTGGGGTTTGGGTGTTTGTGTTACTGCTGCCTAGGTTTTGGTCTCTTTGGGAATGTACCCAGCAGGACTGAGCATGTGTCTGTGGTCAGATTCACTTAATTTGTTTCCTTTTCTGTTTTTTCCCTCTTCTGATTTCTAGGTAGATAAAGTGTGGAATCAATTAAAAACAAAGCTGGGTAGAAGGCCTGTCTGATGTGAACACATACATTTTTAGCTGAGGTGGGAAGAGAATGGACTCATTCAAGCCCTCGTTTAGGCCAGGGAATTCCCTAACTTTTGTCTAAATATGGCATGCAAGAGCAGAGCACAGGCAACGCAATACTTCACCGAGTATTGTTTAAAAGGGTGTTTGGCACCATTCAGCAAGTAGGATTCTTGTAAAAACATGGCACGAGGAGTTGTTTGACAGATTTTGACATAGCAAAGTCTTTACAAGAGATGGAAAAAAAAAAAAAAAAGAACAAAAAGAGAGAAACTGCAGAGTACATAAAGCCAAAAGCATGCTCTCTGCCCAGGCAGAAAGTAGAATATAAGAGACTTAGCAACAGCTCACATCCACGGTATGTGAATCTGGTCGCATTAGTGATCAACAGCACTGGGTCAGTCAGGAGAGGTGATGGCGATGATGAAACGAGAGCTGGAGAAGATGATGCTCTTGCTTGAACCCACTGACCAGAGTCCTTCACAGGCTGTTGGACTAATCTGTCCTCTGCTGTCCTGATGTCGCTGTGCAGTTTCACCCTGCAGGCAGTGGCATTTCACCAGCAGGTCTCTGAATGCAGTGCTCAGTACCAAGCACTCTCTCGGTTTTGGTAGGCCCTTCCCTTTTTGCAGAGCTCAGGCTGAGCTGTTGTGACTGTGGATCCCTCTTGTAGTAGCGAGCAATGATTCGTGCCTGGAGGAAAGCCCATCTCCCACCGCCTCAGCTTTGCTTGGTGACACAGTGAGCTTCTCAGAGCACAAAGGCCTTTGCACATCTCAACAATGGAGATTTTGCCTCCAAAATTCCGTCTGATCTTGAAATATGGCCATTAGGTCTGGGTGTTTTGAGGAACCGAAAACTTTTCTGGGATTTAGACCACTTTTGAGAGCCTCAGGTGATCACACCTCACTTGGTGACTGTTACTGACACAAGCAACCTGTGGAGCTCGTACAGAGCAGGTCTCAGCTCAGCCTTTGCTGTGTGAAGGGAAGTCTTTCCCTGGCCTGCTCCCAAACGCAGCATCCACTCTCAGTGGTGGATGTTTGGCTGGAGATTCCTCCCGTTGGAGTTAAGACACTGTTCCCCACGTTGGTGGGTTAGATGGTGCCTTGCAGTGTAACCTAGCATGACAGAGACCAGTACAACTGTAATTAGCTGTAATTAGCGCAGAACCTCAGGCAGTTTTGTAGTTCCTGAAATGCAAGGACTAAACTCTGTTCTGCTGCACTAGTATGAGCCTGAGGTGAGTCCATTAGCCTTTCTGAATTTGTACCAGTGTAACTGAAAGCTGTTCCCCGAAAGCTGCAAAGCTACCTGGTATGGAATAGGAACTGGGAGGTCTAAAATGGTGAAGCCAAAGAGAAACCTGCTATATGTTTTAATGTGTTGCCCACCAGAAACACTCGGTAGGCAAAGCAACTGAATTCAGGAGATTCTGGATCATCGTAGCAAAACTCAGGAGAGAGTGAAGGCACAGGAGCACTCCCCCACCCTTTTTGAGCATTTCAGTTGATGCTGTTAATCGCTGAGGAGCTGCTGCAAATATTTCTGAAGGCAAATATTTGATGTCCGCATCCAGCAGAAAATAAGTGGGAGAACCAACCTCCTGCTTACTCACCTGGTCATCTCCACAAAGCCAAGCCAAGACTGAGAATAAATAGCAACGGCTTGGGAGCTGTGCAAACAGCTTCTCCAAGAACAAGAAGTGTGCTGAGAGCAAACACCTGCAGGGAGCTGGACAAAGGGAGCAGGGCTGGTGGGCAGAGGCATTGTGCAGCTGTTGGGCTCCAGGGTGGGGCCGCTGGCAAGAGCAGGAGGGTGTTACTGCCATTAGCCCCTGCTAATGCCGTGCTATTGCACCCCGCTTGCCCCCAGCTCCCCAGAGAACAAAGTCCAAGAGCAGGCTGATGTACAGGGAACTGAGTTTCTGCTTGATA
The DNA here is from genome assembly GCA_013399715.1 of Alectura lathami. NCBI lineage: Eukaryota > Metazoa > Chordata > Aves > Galliformes > Megapodiidae > Alectura > Alectura lathami. The sequence continues at coordinate 16,488 of VXAV01006081.1, read as the reverse complement.
AACCCAAGATGGAGGGAAGACCACAGGCATTTAAGAGAAGTTTCTGGGCCATTCCTGCTACAGCATTTCACCCAGTCTGGGAAAAAGGAGACAAACCACAGGTCCCCTGAATTGCCCCAGGAGGCTGCAGGCACTCCATAATGTGGGCATCTCTGGTTCACACTGCTACCCACTGCAGTGTGAATGCTGCTAAGGAAACCGGGATCACGTTGCCCTAGCTGTGAAGGGAAATAGCGTGTTCTTAGCATGCTCTGGCTGGGCATGCTTGGCTGGGTGATCTGCTTTTGCATGCTAGATTTTTCTTCTTTTTTTTTTTTTTTTTTTTTTTTTTTTTTTTTTTTTTGTCTTTCTGAATTTAAACTTAGGATTCATCAGATGGAAATGATCTCATCACATTACAGATGAATTGCAGATTCACTTTCCTGGGAAACTAACTTCTGGTGCGATCATGGGAAAGTCTCACCTTCCCTTTTTAATTTTCCTTTACCCAAGTCTCTATTGAAATTAGCTTGGCAGGCTAACAGCACAGCTAAGAGACAAAAGACAACCCTTTGTTACTATTAGTTTTTTTAATCTCATGATTTGCTTACCAACCTCCTGATTTTGGGGACACGGTGTGGCATTTCTGAATATCTAATGGTATAAAACCAAATATCTACAGAAGGCTGCCCCTCTTATAACATAGGGCCGGCATTTTACCAACACAGCACTCTGTTTGTACCACTGCCAAAATCAAAAATAAAGAAGTAAAGCCCAATAATTAATTACTGCTCTATCTCTTGTTCTCTTTGAGCCGCAATGCTTTCTGTGCACTCTTATTCTTTTTCTGCCTCTTACAAATTCTTTGCACAACCAGAAACCCGGCTCAGCGAGTCCAATACAATACTGCTATAGTAGAGCAAGGAAGGACTTGGCTCCTCTTCAAAGGGAGCTTTTATCATGTGTTTGGTGTGATGTGACAAAGCAGGGAAGTGTGCCACGGTTGCGATGCTTCCAAATCTCCCCCTTCTACCTTGATTAGACTTGAAAGCGATTGCCCTCGCCAGGGTGATGAACCCTGCCAACGTGCATCTTGTTTACAGCTGTACTGAGCTCTAAATGCATTTTCCTGTTTCTGATGAGGACAACGTGCTTCCGCTCTAGGCCCTGAATAAAATCCCATTTAAGAGATCAAGTTTCTAGCTTTTTGCTGCTAGAGGCGCTGAAGTGAGCAAGCTGTGTTTGCAGCCTGGCAGCCCAGCCTGCACGAGGCCGCACTGCTGGTGGCACAGCCACACCTGGGCCTGAGCAGCCCTGCAAGATCTTAATGTTGCCAGAAAAACTCCCTCATTCTGGCCAAAACATACTTGGCAAAGCAAAGTTGTTTCACCAATTTCCCGTATAGTGACCTATAGCAGTCATTTTAAAAACAGCTGCGTTTAACTAGTTTTACTTAAAAATATTCTTTTTCTTTTAGTATTTTTTTCTTCATGAGAACCAGGCAGGTTTCCACAGAAACTCAGAGAAAATTTAACAGGGAGAAAGCACATCAGGAACCTGAGAAATTTCCATGTTTGGCTTTGAATCTGTCAGATTAGGTGGAGAAAAAAATGTTGTGAATTTTCCAGTTCGGTGACTTTGTAGTTTGATGGTGTTGTCCTGCAGTTTTGGTAGAATGCACCATGGGACAAGGGGGTTTCTCCCTGGTTTTCCAGCCTCTGCCCTGTGTTTCATCCAGCTGGCCTCATCCCACCAGGCAGACAGTTGGCTTCCTCTTGCTCTGAATAATCTTTTCCCCTCTTTTTGTTGCTGACATGCAACATTTTATTTCAGTTGCATGAAAAATCAAGAGTATGATATCAATGGAGCTGAATCCTTCTTTGCTGAAGACTAACCTGTCACCTCTGCAGCCGTTCCTGGAGGGACCCAACCTGTGCTCCAGCTTTTGGTGTGGATGCAGCACCCACCTGCTTTCTGCTGCCACCGTAAGCTCAGTGCTGGAATATCAGCCCACACTGGTGCCTTGGCTCTGTTGTTTCAGGCCACAATGGATAATCTTTAATCCCTCTATTCAGAGTGTTTCAAGGAACAGGAGGAGAAACATATGGCATATGCCACCTCAGCTCCCAGGAGGTGTGAGGGTGTTGTCCTGGCAGCTGCTGGGGTAATCCTTGTCCTTCTGTCCATGTCTGTGTCTGAAGGGTGTGCCTGCAGTGCCTGGGCTCTACCTGCGAGCCATGGGCTCTGCACCTGGGCAGGACTGGGAATGGGAGCCTTAGGGGTTTGGAGGCTTGTTGGACAAAAGGTGGCCCATGGTGAAATACGTTTTTGCTGTGCTGTCATCACTTACTGGCTTGGCCCCATCCTGACCCTGCTGCAGCCAACAGTAGTGGTGTCAGTGGGACCATCATCACCTCTTCTCCCTCCATTTGTTCCCTCCTACACCCACTCCCTCTGCCCTGATCTCACTCTCTCTGCATTGCCTGCTCTGGGCACCATCTGGTGGAGTTTGCTCTGTCTCATCTCACCAACTGTCGTTTGTCCTGGCTGTGGTGTAAACGCGCTCGCATGTTGCATCAAAGGACCCCTAAACCATTCAGTCTGCGGGCCAGCCGGCCTGTCGGAGAGGAGCCAAGCAGTTGGCACTCAGTAAGCGACGAGCATTAATAAAAGCATTACAGTGAGGTTAGTGCCTCATTAAAGTGATGCTAACGAACCGGCTGTCTTCCAGAAGTATGAAATTTTAACTAAAACCTCCTCCTTCTAATTTTATATATAATTAAATCTGTGTAGAGAGGCAATATTCACTTTTCCAGGCTGCTGCATGACAAGCAGAGCCAAATTCAGACGAGTTGCTCTGGAAGTGTACCAGAGCTTGTGGGAGCAGCCCCCAGACGCAAACGCACCATGCAGCGTGCAAATGGCCAGGGCTGCTGCAGAAGCAGCAGTGCTGTGGCAGTGCCCCCAGTCCCCTGCCAGCATTGTGACTGCCCAGATCTGCTGCAGGCTGGATCCACGTGGGCTGCACTCCAGGCCAGGATCCACACGTGCTGTGGTCCATCTCTGGACCAGCATTTCCAACCTGCAGGCAGCATGCCGTTAATGTGTAGAGATGCTGAAATACAGGTATGTCAGCTCGTGTCTTGCTGCTTCTGCTCTTTGGCAGATGTGCAGGGGAGGAAGCATTCACACGGGTTGTACACAGGAGCCAAAGTGTCCCGCAATGCACGAGCAACTTCCATACTTTGCCAGGCAGCACTGGGTTTGGGCTCGGAACTGATGCATCTTGGCTGAGCATCTCCAGTGGGGAGCAGCAGGGATCGGCACCGGAGGGTTTTGCTCTGGGCCCTCCCGCAGCCTCCTGGGGCCGGCTGCAGGCGGTGCTGCTGGCCCCACGTACAGCCCGGGCCGCGCAGACCCTGGGCTGCCCGCAGAGCCCCGCGGCTCCATTGTGAAGCAAATGAATTCTGCCCTGCGCTGTGGAGTAACCCGGCTTGGCAGCAGCAGGGAGGAAAGCAGCTGCTCCAAGAAACACAAGCCCCCTCCTTTTTTTTTTTTCCCTCATTTGGCTGGTTTAGCAGCAGAGCGTTCCCATGTGATGGGCATGTGAGGTAGGGGCATCTCACTTGGCTGGCAGCTGATGCTGCTGTCTTCTCCTGTCTATGCGTCCATGTCTTCTCTGCTTTTCCTCCTCTCCTCCCCTCTGTCAGGTTTTTTATCCTCACATTCTCTTTTAAACAAGCTTGGTTGTTGTTTTGTTAAAGGACGATGTTCGACGGATGAATCCCTCTCTGGGCCAGCCCCTTTTTGCATGCCCCCTTGCCCGATGGGGAGGGTACAGTGTAAACCCAGTGGTTTTAGTGATAAACATCACTTACTTAAACTGAAACAAAAAGTAAATATGTTTTCCACTCTGTTTAGAATCTCACTTTGATGGTCTACCCAGGGCAGATGGTGGTGGCAGGTTGAACTTAGTGCTATGCTGCTGTCTGATTCTCAACTTGTTGCAGAGGCTGTCAGAGTCCAAAGCAGCTGCAGGCTTCAGCTGAGGATGCTCCCCTGCTGCTTCCTGGAGCGTATGAGTTAGAGGGGCTTGTGTGTGTCTGGGGATGCCAGTGCCTGAGGCCATGGTACGACCACAGTCTGTGGGAGTTCACTTCTCACTGTAAAATTTCCTCCTCATTTCAGTCATTATGGCACAGATTTTCTTCCTGCAAAGGCGCCAGCTTTGCAAACAAGCACTATCCTTGCTGCTGTGAAATTAATAGGGCGTCTGGGTCAAAGGTAAAACTAAAATACATAAGTAAACGTTTGCAGGATCAGGACCTTATTCAGGCATAAATCAGGTAGCGCCAGCCAACAATAGAATTACCTAAGTATAAAATCCCATGTAAGCCAGTAAGATCAACTCCAAACCTGCTATGAATTTGCTTTTTGTTTCCATGCCAAGAATATATCACTTCTAACTGCTGCAATCAGGTCTGGTCCTTTTTATTTTCTTTTAAGTGCTTTTGGGCACATTTATTTCCCGTCACCAGCAGATACGCACTGAGCCTGACCCTCCTTTCCTTGGGCATGTCCCAGCTTGCTTTGCCCACGCTAAGTTGTCACTATCAGGAGGGGTTTTTTCTTTCCTTGTCTATACTGTTACTGCATTCAGTAAACAAAGAGGCACTAGTGACGAATCCAAACTGTTCTTTTTATTTGCCTGGGAACAGACACAACTATTTGTTGGTCTTTATTTGTTGGTTGTGATTTTTTTTCTTTTTAAACTGGTGACCGTTGTAACGTCTGCTGGTACCTGTGGCATTGCAGCAGACATCCTGATACTGCAGGGCTTGTTACCAGCTGGCACTGGGCAGGAGGAGGAAGTGGAGAAGGCAGCAAACTGCAGGTGGGAGGAATCAGATCAAACCCAAAGTCCATAGCAGAATGGTCTCTGCTGTGCAGAACCTCCCCGGCCCCCTGCAGCTCTGCAGTATTGGAACCGGTTGCAAAAGCAAAACCCAGAAATGTCCCTGAGTCTGGCTGGTGGCTGCTCTGGCTAAATGGGGCTGGAGTGAAGTAATGGAAAGCAGAGGCTGACACGGGATGGAGGCCAGCCCTTGCCAGGTCCTGCAGAAGGAAAGCTTCCTGAGGATGCCATGAGCATGTCTCCCAGCTCTACTGTGTGAATTCTTATTTTTTCCAGTGTTTTGCTTTTGAGCATGACTCAGCTGCTCCACAGGAGACTGCTGGTGGGCACTGAGGTCTTAACACTGCTGGTGACGCTACACAAATGCTACCTGTGACCCATTTGCAGGGAACACCTTATATAATTTTTTTGTAATATTCTTTTTCTTCTCAGACTCTTGTCGTGAAACAGAAGCAAAGCCCACCAGGAGGCTGTATTGCTGATCTCACCTTTGTGCTTCTCCCACGGCAGACCTCTACCAGAATCCCAGCTTGGTGCCTCAGCTACGTCAGAAGCAGGAGTCCTCCCATAGCACAACAGAGGACATGGCTGGCTGGCAGGAAAAATAAATCACTCTGTGCCAGCATTGTTTGGAAGCCATTATTTCAACAGAATGCAGAAATGAAGAAGTGCTGAGGGGCAGCCACGCGTGACTTGCCAACGGCCAGGCCGGAGCGCGCCCGCTGGGCTCTCCTCATGGGACACTTCCATGAGCCCTGTGGTGACAGCAGGCCTCGCCGTGCCATGTGGGCCCAGCGGCTGTGCCAGGAGGGGTGGTGGGAGGCCCGGCACATCCCACCCGGTGACAGGGCATTGATGTCTCCCCGGGGGTGTCCTTGGAGGTGCTGATGGGACTGGGATTTGTATGTGAAAGTTTTGGAGTGGAGGTGCAAGTGGCAGCCCAAAAGGCCGGCCAGGCCCTGGGGTGCACCAGGCGCAGCGCTGGCAGCTGGGTGAGGGAAGGCATTGTCCTGCTCTGCTCTGTGCTGGTGTGGCCTCACCTCGAGCACTGGGTGCAGGTCTGGGTGCCACGATATAAGGAGGACATAAAGCTATTAGAGAGCATCCAAAGGAGGGCTGCAGAGATGCTGAGGGGTCTAGAGGTTTGCAGAGGGATGATGGCTTCTGGCTGATTATGGATTCATGTTTTTAATTGTGTAGCCATAATGCCATGTGATTAAACAAAGAAAAAAATCTAACCTCTATAGAAACTCATTTCAAAATGAATAACTGGAACAGGTTTTCTGTCTGTGTCTAAAAAGGATGTTTCAGTATTACTGGGGCTTACCTTCTCTTCCACCTCTCTTCCTCGGAATGCAAAGTTCTGATACAGCTGATGATAGCCTGATGCTGTTGGGCTCTGACAGCATTTGCTCCCACCCAGTTTCTCCAGCTAGCTCTGTGAAACCCTCAGGCTGCTTCCTCCAGGATGGGCAATGCAGGTCAGTGGTGGGATGAAGTGGATGTGGAGGTGGAGCCTGGTCCACAGGAGTCACTTAGGGCTGTAGAGCAAGGAGAAGCTTGTTTGCTATGCAAATGTCTGCTTCAGCCTGGCGTGGACAGTGGAAAGCTCTTGAATTATTTTAAGCAGAGGACAAAAGTTCTTTCCCTCCCCCTATCATCTTGGATCCTTGCTAAAACAAAACAAAACAGAAACCTCTGGGTGAACCATCTGACAATGATCAGTGCTCCGCTTTCCTGGCAAGAGCGGCGTGGCCAGGCGTACACAGGCACATGGAAATAGAACAATTAAGACAAAAAAAAAATGTATTACAGGCAGCCGGGCTTTATTTTGTCTCAATGGCAGCACAAACTAAGCATCCTTTGGCCTTATCTCTGCCAGCATGCTGAGGGCAGGCTTGCTACAGAGGTGACAGGGCTGTCCCTGGGTGACCAGCTGAGACACATCCCAGCTGCCTCCTGTAGTGAGGAAGGTGTGAGAAGGTTGTTTTGGGGGCTAGTTTGGTGGGCTAGTTTGATGGGCTGGTTTAGATGATCAGTTTGGATGCAAGTGCTCATGCCTCAGAAGTTCAGGCCTTGGCACCTATCGTGGTGAATACACAGGTCTGTAGGGATGCAAGCACAGAGAGGCCTGGATTTTGGGGATACCAGCACAGCAGAAGGGGCTGTGTGGATGTGAGGTGTCTGTGCCACAGGTAAGAGCCCAAAGGCTCCTTCCAGCACCCAGCCAGGCTCCCAGGGTCACTCAAACTCCAGGTGCTGTGAGCTGGCTGCAATTTGGCCTCAGAGAGAGGAGCTGGATTTGCAGTGCAATAGCACATGGACCACATTTTCCTACATATGTGAAATGCTTCATTTCCTAAGTTCAGCATCAATGCTGCAAATTCTCCACAAAGAAATTCATAAACTGTGTAAAACAAGTTGCACAAATGGACATTATAATTGTTAGAAAATCTGTGTGGGCATTGCAATATTTGTTCTCTCTGAAGACTTTTATAAATCTAGTTTTCCATTAAGAAAAAAAAAGAAAAAAGTTCGATTTAGATAGGAACTGAAACTCTGCCTTTAAGTACGGCATGTTAGCAGCTGCACAGAAGTAATAGCAAAACTGGAGAGATTTGGAGCGTGTGCCTAAATTAACTGTGGAAGGCTAAACTGTTTTAATGCATTTGTTAGTGCTGCTGCAAGCCCATGGAACAGGCTGTGCCCGGCTGGCACTGGGGGGGTTAAGGCTGTGTGCCTGTAGCGCAGCAAGCGCTGGAGCTGGCCTGCCCAGGGAGGGATGCTGGCATCGTCCCTTCGCTCTTCTCGACAGCATCCAGTGTCACACAGCCACCTGTGCAACCCAGCAAAGTGCATCCCAGCCTCCCTGAGTGGTGCTTGGAGTGGAGGGAGAGGGAGAAGGAGGTGACGGCAGCAAGGGGTATATTTAGCTTTTATGCAACATTGTTTTTTGGAGATGCAGATGAGCTGTGCATGGAGCCGTGCCCTCCCCCAGCTCCCCTGTGCTTCGCTAGGGCTCTCTCCTTTGTTCCTTCGCTGGGGCTTTGGCCAAGCAATGTTCGGCCTGAGCCAAGGCAGCACAAGCAGAGTAGGAGCAGAGCTGCTGGCACGCGGACTGCGGGGACACCAGGACATGGAGGCAGGGCTTTGCTTCGTGTTGCCACGCTGCGTCCAGTGCCATGTCACGGGGAGAGCACAATGAGGCAGCTCTGCCTCCTCAGTAACACACGGCTGTTTCAGTTTTTAGGAGCAGAGCCTTCCCACGGGATGCTCCTGCCCAAAGCTGGGGAGGGAGGGTGGGGAAGGCAGCCCATGGAAAGGGCAGTGGCACAGCACCCATCAAATGTCACACAGAGCTATTTTAAGATATTATCATGCTGCCCTCTGACAAAAATGTGCTTTGGAGCAGAGCTTATCATGTGTGCAGTTTGGCACATGGGGGCTGTGAAGTTGTCCCCAGAGCCGGAGAGAGGCGGTGCAGAGGCGGCAGCGCTTGGTGCTGCTGCTGCCCCTGGAGCTGGGCTGGGGCACAGTCCTGGTGCCAGATGGGCACCTCTGGCTCCTGCACATCTCCAGGCAGATCTGCAAGCCCCTGTGTCCCTTGCACTGCTGGGAAACTCCTCTACTAGGGCGTGTGAGCTCCACAGTTGATTTTCAGCATTTCTCTGATTAGAGTTATTTTGGCCATGCTAGCTGAACATTGCAATTTTGGCTTCATACCCCAATTAGAAACAGGGCTGCCCATGCCCACCCGGATGCCAGCTGTGCCCTGGCTGTGCCACATCCCACTGGAGATGGCAGGTTGGTGCCAGGCAGGGGACACACTGCATCCCACCCCCTGCACCTATACAAACCCAGCAGCACAGCACCCCTGGACACAGGGTGCATGTGTGTTATCATCGGCACCCGCCCTGCTGCTGGGTTTGGAGATTAGGGACCTGCTCCTTATCAGCCAGTGGCCCCGCAGCCCCTGGGGCACTGCTCTCAGCCTTGCTGCCTGAAGAAATGAGTAAGTGCCAGGTTGCCTCACTGCAGCCACTGTGCTGCAATGGCTCAGGCTGGGCTTTGTTGGTTTGTGGTTTGTTTTTTTTTTTTTTTTTTTTTTTTTTTTTTCAAGCATCTTGGTGCATAGGCCTGCAGCAGCCAGGACACATTGCATCTGTCTGTCTGTCCATCTGTCCAACCCAGCAGGTCAGCCCCACCTCCAGTCTTCTGCACTGCACCACGACAGTCTGCACAGCAGCCATTTCTGGCAAAATAGCAGGCAGTTACAAGAAAATACTCTTCATCTTTATTAGGCACATGCCCCAGACAGTGTCAATGGTATAAACATTTGGATTCAATTTATTATTTTTTCTGTACTTCATTCTGATGGTGCTGGGGGCCTAGGCAGGCTGCAGAGTGGCTGTGTGGGACACAGCCAGGGAGCAAGCAGGAATGGGAATGAGGACAGGAATAGGGATGGAAATAGAGATGGGGAAGGTGACAGAGATGGAGATGGAGCTAGAGCAGTGCCTGGGGTCAGGGGAGCCTGGCAGGGTCCAGCCAGCAGTTTCCCCACTGGAAGGGATATATATATATTTTTTTCCATTCAAGCCTGTGTGGGGCTCTTGACAGGGCTGGAGCTTTCGTCCAGCATGCAGGTGCCCAAAATAGCTGTGTTCGACTGAGGCTGGAGAAGTGCTCACGGTCGGCTGATCGAAGCGCATGCTCGGGAGTGCTGCCACAAACCACGGGGCTCCTGCAAAACTGCTGTGAGCCCTGTGTGCACTTTAGTGTGGGCTCAGCAAATGGAGAGCATGAAAATGGGAAAATCCCCAGCACACAGCGAGCAACGTGGCTCAGGGAGCGCTGTGCCTCATGCACCCAGCCTGAAATGTCCAAGCACCTGACATTGGTGCTGCTGCCATTAAAGAGTTACAGCCTGTGCTGCTGGTTGGTGCACCTCATCCTAAGGTGTCTGCACTTCATCTGGCATCTTCAGCAGTCAGAATGCAGGAAACCAAAGTTTAAAATAGAAGTTCAAATAAAGTATTTGAATGTATCCACACAGACACACACATAGATATGTACCTACACATACATGTGTGTAGGCATTATGAAGTGTATCTACACAGTGCATACCCACGGATGTATACACCTATACACAGTGGGCATACACTGTACATCCACACATACATACATATGCCTATATATAAGGATACGCACACAGCTATGGATAGAAAATATGCATGTATGTTCATTCATACATGTTTCTAATGAGATTTTTGTATATACAGTATAAATATACAACTGATGTATAAATATATACACATATAAAATTCATCCGAAACAGGAAACTGAATCAGTTGACCTTACTAAAATGGCAAGAAGTAATGAGTAGCATACAGTGCTGAAAATAAGGTAGGATGAGGGGCTTGGATGTTTTTTTTCCCCTGAGAGCACATTCTACATTTATGCCTACAAACCTGCTAATTTTAGAGCCAGATCACAGCAGTAAAATGGCACCATGTATTTCTTTCATTTCACTTTCATTTTGCAGAACTCGAGCTTTAATTAATGTGCTAGCATGTAAGAAACAAACATAAACCTGAGCAGTTGATGTTACCCAAGAAAGAAAATGGACGGCTGTATCTGCATGCTCCCCAGTGTTTACCCAGAGGTAGAGATAAAACAGGAAGCACGCAGGCGAGCTTAGTCTGATTTTAAAGGATCTTCTGAGTGCTGAACATATAATAAGATGCTCAGTGCTATTTTCGAGGCAAGACATGTTCCTCACTGATTCATAAAGGCCACACTCACTGGCTTTGCATGTCTAAATGCTCCTAAAAATCTGCTGCTGGGACTTTGGGGGTCGTCGTGTCATGGGAGCGGATGGCCAGGCTGCGCAGCCACCTCTGAACGCGGGTGTGAGCTCCCCCCTTGCCTCGCTCCTCTAGATTGTTTCTCCTTGAACTTCCTTCTCTCATTGCTAATTGGAGCCGAGTATAGTGGCTCTTGCAAGAAGATGCAAGCATCTGTTAGTAAGAAGCCAACAACACTAACAGTGCCCATATGCAATTTTTACCTCTGTCTTTCTGCTGTGGCACTGGCCTGGTGCAGGGGCTGTGCGGTGCCTGGTGCAGCCCCTGCACTGCCAACACCATATTTAAACATGACTATGTATAATTGTGTGTAGTGAAATTATGCATGTGAATTTTGGTATCTACACAAATAAATAAACTATATGTGTGTTCAAACATATCTGTATATAATTAAACATTTAAATTTTATATACGAACTTTAATATCTACATAAACACATAAATACACTTCTACATGAATGCAAGCCCTGGGTCCTTCTGCAGCCAAACAAGCACACAAGGGCATGGCCCTTATCCCATCCTGGCCCGAACTTTATTGGCTGAGGCCTACATGGCTGCAATGTGCATCTGCCTCAGTTTGGTCCTCCACAGCTGTTTAGTACCTGAAACTCCGCAGCACTTGCAGAACAAGGAGCTCTGACCTCTCTGTCTCCAAACTCTCCATCCTGGCCCCTAGCCCCAGCACCGCCAGGCTGCAAGCATGCAGCTGGTAAATCTGAGCCTGTCACTGCCCTCCTACAGTGGGGCCTTATCTGAGGCATCGTCCCTTGCCATGCTGAGGCACACCTCTGCAGTTTCAGGTTTGTGCTGCTGCTGTTGGCACAAGGACAAGGCTGCGGGGTGAGGGACAGATCCTCCAGTAAGGCCACCGGGCTGCTCAGTGCCATGGGAGGTGTCTGACACGGCAAGGCGGCTCGGCACTGGGGCCTTTATAGATCTGCTTTTATCTGGTGAAAGGTCCCACTTGTGAGATTATTGGTATAACTATAACACGTTGATTGTATACAAAATTTAGTGAGGAAGAAAAATCAACATGAATCCTTTTGCTAAGCAAGCTACTAAGCGGATGCTGTTGTCCTGGGCAGCCTGTGCTGGGATTCCTCTATGGGGCTGGAGCAGCCCCGCAGCCCCTCAGGAGCCCTCCTTTCCAGGCCAGCTCATCATCCACGCTGGTCACTCCCTAGGTCAAAAGAGGAACCAATTCCTCTGCTCCCAAAGAGAGATTTGCTGCTTCCCGCCGTAGGTGTGGGTTGCTTCCCGCAGAGCCCCGGCCGTTCACGCAGCGCAGTGCTATCAGCAGCCACAGGACTATCGGGCTGAGCAGAAGCTTTTCCAGGAACTATCTCGTGCAGCACATGACAGTGCCCGGCTGGCGATACGTGACAGGCATGCAGCCGGTCCCTGCTGTAGGCAGTTGACTTTGTTATTCAAACTATTTTAGTGATGCGGTTTTTAATCCCAGGCTTAAGTTTCTCTCTTTCTCTCTCTCTTTTTTTTTTTCTTTCCTTTTTTTCTCTCTGAACAAGGGAATCTCTACGCTGGCAGGATTCAGAGAGGCACAAAGGAGGGAAAAACGAGTCTCAGCCAGAAGTAGGAAAAAAAGAAAAGGATGCTGTTAGCATTCCCTGTACGCAAGGGGGTAAAACCATTTTGCTGTGAACTTTATTTTAAAGTGGAAGCTCCACCAGCAGCCCAGTTACCATGCAAACAAACCCTGAGCTCAGCCTTTCCTTCTCAGCTGGGAAACTGGCTTTGCTGCAGGAGCGGGGCTGCAGGTGGGCAGTGCTGCAGTGCCCGGGCCCCGTGGGATGTCACTATTCCTTGGGCTGGGAGTGGCACACTGCTGAGGGATGGGAGGTGATGCCCAGGTCATCCTGGTTTCAGTGCTGGCATTTATGGCGATGCTGGCCTGTGACAGCAGTGGGGATGGATGTGCTGAAGCCCATGCAGCTCAAAGCTCACTTGGGCAGCCCCAGTGTGATGCTTTCCTAGGAAAAACATTTGTATTTGTCTTGCAAATGACTGGGCATGTAGGCACAGCTGCAGGGAAGTGGCCTGGAACAGGGCAGCTGTCACCACAGCAAAGGAAGTCCAGTGCCAGCTCTGGTCCCCTCAGCAGGTCCCAGCCCTAGGACACTCGTGGCCCAATGACGGTTGGCCACGAGCCCCCACTGGGGCTGCCCTGCCAAAACCACCCTGCCTTGCTGAGCCTCCTGTGTCCCTCCAGCCACACTCTGCCACATCCAGACTCCCAGAGGGGCACCCAGCTCCCGCCCTGCAATCCCAGCCACAGGGTGCAGAGCTGAGCTTGCTTTGTATTGGGAAGCAGATGCCACATGGCACAGGGGGAAGAGGATGCTCTGTTAAGCAGTGCACGTCAGAAAAATAATAATTAAGCTTTTAACCATGGCAAGACAATTAAAGCACTTTTCCTGTGCTACCCTGAACACAGCAAGCTTGGGCCAAGAGGAGCTTAGGACCTCTCTGAGAGGGGACAAGGCACACATCCCTCCCTGCTGCCCTTGCAGCCGTCACAACCCCACTTCCAGCTGAGAAGCTCCCCGGCTGGTTTCATTGTTGTTCAGCCCAGCCACAATTTCCCAGTTGGGTTTTTGCAGGCTGGAGGCTGGCAGGTTGGGCTGCTGGTTTGATGTGGTTGTTTCTCAAAATGAGCCTGGAGCAAAACTGAGGAGGCTCCAGGAATCTCTGACAATAACGGGCTGGGTGTCAAGCGAGGGAGGCGGGCTGCTGTGCAGCACCACTCGTTGCCCTCACTTTTTGGCAACCTTTCAGGAAATTAGAGCCAGCTAAATGGAAATCATCACTCTCTTCACTTTAAAATGCACTGGGCACATATTTTTCATCAACAGATTAATCTTCGGAGGCCTCGGTCTTCCTGTTGACTAGGGGAGAAGCAGGTCCTTGGTGCAGACAGCAGCCAATGCTCATCCCTGCTGCTGCAGACCCCGTGGGACCATGCTAGGTCTTGGGCACAGGGACATTGTGGGATCTGGTGCTCCCCACAGCTCCCAGGCCCAAAATCCACCCCCCCTCAGAGACACTCATGACAGGGAGAAGGAGCTGCTGAGTAATCCCCACCCTGAGAGGGAATGGCCAGCATCCGGGCTCCTTTCCCACCAGCACCGGCTGCTCAGCTCTTACTCCTTTGGCAGCCCCACAGCTGTATACAGAAAGTAATTACTTAAAAAGGAAATAAATGTCACCGGTGTGGTTTTAAGTAAAACCCCAGGCAGGGCTAACAGAGCACCATTAGGCTCTGCATTCTCATGCAGTATGAACAAGGGAGGAATGAGCTGTTTCCATTCATCTAGATGGGCTGTTTACTCTGAGGCCTACTGATGACGTTAGACATGCCCACTGTGTGACTTTAGCTTCACCAGGGCAGTTGATCCGACACAGAACGGTCCTGCCTCTGCTCCCATCCTGTGGAGCCCTCTTCCCCCATGACAGTTTTAGACATCATCACCTCTGAGCAGTAACATAGGCTGGTGCCAAAGATGTGGAGATTTCTTGGCGCCAGTCCTGCCATAGCCTTTGCAGAGATGAAATAGATTGCTGGCAGGTTCAAATAGAAACATTTTATTTACTTTTAAAAACAAATATTGGAAGTTTGGTTTTCAGATTTTGACAATTGCGAATTTCTAAAGTAGGTTGGCGAGGTAAAGACGTGAGTGGCCATGTGAGTAACACCTGGGAGGCTCAGGGGGTGCAGGCACCTTGCTGCAGCCCTACTGCTCGCCAGGCACTGCCAGCGCAGGGGGAACCCCAGCAACCCAACCATTAACTGAGACAGTGCTTGGGCAGACCACTACCTGCTGCCACAGACTCAACTTTTCAGTTGTTTTGGTGATCCCTTGACAGTTCTGGGCTGTGATTGGATCACAGCTGTCCTGGCTTTGCATTGGAGCTCCACGAAGTGCTCGGCACGAGCACCAGGGACTGCGCAGCCCCAGCCTGATGCTCCCAGAGCTCAGAAACCCCCAGGTGCCAAGAGCCACAGATGACACAAGTGACACAGAGCAACCAACACTGCATGGGACAGCCTGCAAGGTGTGGCTGCCCCCACACAACACAGCACTGGCCGAGGTCCCACCATGCTGTGCTGCAGCATGGGGACACATGTGCCTGCCACCCTGGCCCAGTCATGCACAAAGGCCAGCTGCAGCAGGGCGGTTTGATACTCCTTAATGCCCTCCAGCCAAGCAAACATGATTCCATACAGTATCCAATCATTTTAAAAGTTAAAATAGTTTATTGCTGTTCTTTGTAGAAATGCACTTAACTTACATTGTCTGTTCTCTTCCTTTATTTGGCTGTTGCATTATAGGCATGAAAAGGTCGCGTTAACCCATTTGTTCAGTGACATAACACCACTTTTTTTTTTTTTGCTCTACTCCTGATATTCTCCTAAGACTTTCTGTCCAACAGCCCCACATCTCTTTTACATAAATACTGTAAATGTCTCCACAGTTTGCAGCATTGTAACAAAAGATCTACCAAAGTAGACAAAATGTTCGGTATTCTTGGTTGTTGGTATTTTTTTGCATTTTTAAAAATATACCTAAATTTGAGATAATCTTAACAGAGTAACAATTACAATAAGAAAATAGTACAGTGCGTTGACTAAAGGAATATTCCGCTCTCCTTCAAGCCAATATTCCCTTTTGCATGTTGAAGTGATTCAGCAATTACTTAAGAACTTTTACCTACATACAATAATTTAGTAAAATGAGAATTAAACAAGGCAGATACTTACTACTATTCTTCTGTCTGCAATTCACAGCTCATGCGAATAAAATCGCAATAAATATTAAAAAATAGTTTTTCTTTCTTTTTTTTTTTTTCTGTAAGGCATCTCTGAGTATTACAAAGTTTTTGTACAACCAAAAAATAAGATTGCTTTTTTCCATGTTCTCCGAGTACCTCTGTATCTCAACAGTAAAGAAGAAGATTGCAGGTTTAATGAGGAGGAAGGGCTTGCAGGGTGGGGGCCAGAAAGAAGACCACAGGTGATGGAAGCAGACTGCGATGTGTGCAAGGAGCTGTAGTTTTCCTGTGAATCATTTCAGTCACTTTAAGAACATCTTCAAAACATGATCTGTCCAGATAAAAAAAAAAAAAAAAAAAACTTACCTGAAGTCCTTTTCCACAAGCACAGTCAGACTGAAAGGGTTTGGGTTTGCCCTTAACACTATAAATAGCTTAGGTATTGATATGCACCTAAATAAATGGGATAAAGGGTCAGGGTGATTTTTTTTCTTGTTTGTTTCTTTTAAGTGTTGCTTTTTTTTTCCTTTTTTTTTTTTTTGCTGTTGCTTTTGTTGTCCTAGTCGCATCCTTCCATTGCAAAAGATTGTCCCAATGGCGGCAGCACGGGCAGGGCCTTACTGCATGCGGTCGGGCTGCAGCTGCTGGGGCTGGTACTGCACGAAGGCGGTGGCGGGTGCTGCCGGGGTGCTGGCGGTGATAGGGGGCTGCACTGCACCCGTGTAGCCGTATCCCACAAAGCTGGCAGCGGGAGAGGCAGCGTAGGGGTACTGATCATAGGCAGCTGTGGTGTACTGGGAGTAGGCTTGGCTGGCGGCGGTGTAGTCGATGTAGGGAGACGTGATGGACTGCACGGGGGTGGGGATCACCACGCTGGGCTGAATGATAGCTTGGGGGTAAACATAGTGAGGCGCGAGTCTGTGGGAGCAAAGGGAGAGGG
>VXAV01006080.1:3284-25961 GCA_013399715.1 Alectura lathami | reverse complement strand
GATGGTTTAGGATATTTAAAGTTATTTTAGAGGGCTTTGGAGAGCCTTACATTGGGAAGTGCACTCAGTATGGGGGGGACATTTGAGGCCTTTGGGTGGACTTGGGGGTATGGATGGGGATTTGGGGGGTTATGGAAGGGATACTGGGGGGTTGGAAGGCTTTGGGGTGCTGCAGATTTGTGAGTGCACCCTGTATATGGAGAGGCAAGATTTAGGGGAGAAGTGGGGGGCATTTGGGGGAAAAAATTTGAGGGTTTTTGGGAGATTTTGATGGCTTTTGGGGAGGATCTGGGGAGAGGCTGGGGGGTTTCAGGGGGCTGCAGAATTGGAGGTGTCCCCTCAAGCTGGGGGTGTGGGAGGGGGCAAGATTTAAGGGGGAGGATTGAAGGCGTTTTGGTACATTCTGGGTTGAGATCCATGAGGAGTATTTGGGGAGGATCTCGGTAGACGTTGTGGGATTTGGGGTGGGATTTAGGGGTGTTCGGGGAGATTTTGGGTGGGATTTGGGTGTATCTGGGGCATTTCGGGTTTTGGGGGGTGCCCAATTTTGGCTTCCCCCTCCCCCAGGGACTTTGCCTCCCGGCTGGCGACGGCATTGGCGGCACATCCAGACCCGCCCCTGCGATGCCTGGAGCTGCCCCGCGGATCCCTGGGGGACAGAGGTGACCTCAAACACCCCACTGCACCCCAAATCCCCATTGCACACCAAAATCACCCATTGCGCCCCAAGTCCATTCCAGAATGTTGCACCTAAAAAATCTCTCTAGAATACCCAAATCCCTCCATTGTACCCCAAATACCCCCATTGCACCCCTAATCCTCTTCTTGCACCCCAGAAGTTCTCCCTAGAACCTCCAAATCCCACTCAAAATCCCCCATTGCTCTTCAGTTCAACCCCCCAAATCCCATTATTGCAATCCAAAAATCCCCCTTGAACCCCAGATTCCCCCCCTTGCACCCCAAAACATCCATTGGCCCCTTTAAATCTCCCAAAATGGCACCAAAATCCTCAGTCCTCCTCCCAAAATCCCTCTTTTTTTTTGTTTTTTTTTTTGTCATTCTGCGAACCTTTGAGGGCCCCCCCTCCGATTTGGGGTTCCCCTTAACTGTGGGATTCCCCTCCAGGGCTGACGGCACTGAGTCAGCGCTTTCTGAGGCTGCCAGGGGGGCTGCGACAGTTACGCCTGCCCCACTGCGGCCTGGGGGCACGAGGTGGGGCTGGAGGCACTGCGAGGTGCTGAGGGGCAGGGTGTCGTGGGAGGGAGGGGCTATACATGTTGGAGGAGATATGGAGGGGGGGATCCTGAGGGGTTATGGGCTACCCCATAGGGTTTTGGGGTGCCTCATGGTGTCATGGCGTCCCACAGGGCTAATGGGTGCCCGTGAGGACATTGGGTGCCTATCGGGTTATGGGGTGCTCCAAAAAGTTTTGAAGTGCCCATGGGGTTAAGGGGACCCACTGGGTTATGGGGTCCCCCATGAGATACTGGGGTGCCCATAGGGGTGTTGGGGTGCCCACAGAGTTTATGATGAGCCTCTTTGGGTTACTGGGGGGGATGCATTGAGTTATTGGGGGAAGGGAGGAGACGTGTTATTGAGGTGCCCCATGGGGTTACTGGAATTAAACTTTTTTTTTCAGGGGGGGAGATGTCAGTGGGAGTTATGAGGTGCCAATGAATACAGTGGTGTGCCTGTTGGGTTCTGGGGAGCCCCATGGCGATTATGGGCTGCCCATGGGAATCCTGGGGTGCTCCTGGGGGCCATGGTTCTATGGGTCTCCACGAGGCCCTATGGATCTCCATGGGTACTGCACCCCACCTCTGCTCCATAGGGTTGGCAGCGCTGGGCCGGGCGCTGGGCACAAACCCTGCTTTCCGCAGTGCCCTACAACTACTGGACCTGGGCCACAACCCTGGGCTGCTGGGCAGCCCCCACAGCACAGTAGGGCGTGGATGGGGTGCTATGGGGCTGTGGGGCAATGGAGGGCAATGTGGGGCACTGGGGTTTGGATGTATGCTATGGGGATGGAGGAGTTGCCATGGGGTTGGAGTGGTGCTATGGGGTTGGATAGGTGCTGTGGGGTTGGAGAGGGTGTTATGGGCTGGAGCAGGAGTTGTGGGGCTGGAGGAGTTGCTATGGAGCTGGGTGGGGACAAGGGAACCAAGGGGGTACTATGGGACTGGATGGGGTGCAGTGCGGCTACTGGGGTGCTACGGGGTGGGTGGTACTATGGGGTTAGAGGGGCCACTATGGGGCAACCATGGGGTCAGGCTCTGCCCCACACCTCCAGGACCTCTTTGCCTTCCTGGCCCAACCCAATGCCCTCCTGCACCTTGACCTGGCCTCCACTGACTGCGTCCTTGATGTGGTGAGGGGCTGTGGGGTTGCCATGGGCCAGCGTGGGACGGTCGTGGAGCTGATGGCCCCCTTGTGCCCTACAGCTCTTTGGGGCGTTGCTGCACGGCTGTTGCTCGCGTCTCAGCTACCTCAACGTGGCCAGGAACAGCTTCTGCCACCGGTCAGCTCCTGCCTCACATGTTGATGGTGGCTGTGGGGCAGGGGCCAGATGGGGCCTGGGGAGGCCAAGCTCCCCACTGGGTGGTTTGGGAGCCCACTGAGGGTGGGAGTACCCCATTGGCCAATCCCAAAGGCAGTTGGGTGATCTGGAATGTCATTGGGTGGCTGACCATCCTGTTGGGTGGTAGAGCACCCCACTGGGTGATGGAGAACCCCACTGAGCAGCGGAACACCCCATTGGCCAATCAGGAGGCCCACTGGATGATCTGAAATATCATTGGATCGTTGAGCACCCCACTGGGTAGCAGAGGACTCCTTTGGGCACTGGAGCACCCAGTGGGCCAATCAGGAGGCCCGCTGGATGATCTGGAACGTCACTGGGTGGTTGAGCATCCCGTTGGGTGCTCGGGAACCCCGCTGGGTGGTCAAGGATGCTGTCGGGTTCTGGACCGCCCGGTTGGCCAGCGGGTGCCTGGCTGACTGGAGGTGGGTGGGGCTGATGGGCCCCTGCCCCCACCCAGGAAGCCCCGCGAGGTCCCACCCACCCTGCAGCAGTTCTTCTGCAGCTCCTTTGCGCTGTCCCACGTCAGCCTGGCCGGCGTGCGGCTGCCCCCCGATATGCTCAGGTGAGCCCAGCCCCTGGGTCCCTCCTTCTGCAGGGGTGGGGCGAAGCCACACCGTGATCCGCCCCCCCAGGGCTCTGCTGCAGGGCTTGGCTGCCAACACCCACCTGAGCGACCTCCACCTGGACCTGAGCGGCTGTGAGGTGGGGCCGGGGGCGCGCGTGGCCTGAGCGGGGAGGAGTCTTGTGGGGCCCCGCCCCTTGCCGCCCTTCCCGTCTCCGCCCAATCCACGCCGGTCTTCACAGCTCCGCTCACCGGGGGCCCGCGTGCTGGAGGAGCTGCTGGGGGGCGTAAGCACCGTGGGCAGCCTGAACCTCTCGGACAACGGTGAGGGGATGGAAGGGCCCCGCCGCGGGCGGTTGGCCTGGGGTGCCCTGTCCCCCACCCTCCCATTGCCTCGTTTCTCCCCATGCCACTCTCAGGCTTTGACGCTGATTTGCTGACACTGGTGCCGGCCCTGGGCAGGAACAAGGCCCTGAAGCATCTCTGGTTAGGCAAGAACTTCAGCGTCAAGGCCCGGTGAGTACTCCTGGAGGCCCCCCCTTGTTCCCCTCTTCCCTATTGGCTCTGGGTGGAGGTAGACATGCCCAGAACCATCAGTGGGCTGTGTCCAAGGAGGCCCGCTAAAACCCTAACGGCCAAGGCTGTGTCGTGAAAGCCCAGCTGGATCTGATAGGCCAGGTTGTGTCCATGGAGGCCTTACCAAGACCCCAGAGTGCCCACGGAGGTCCTCTGGGACCCTGTGGGCCAGGTTGTGTCCGTGTCCTACTGCTCTTTCTCCCCACTCAGGACACTGGAGGAGATCCTCCACAAGCTGGTCCAGGTCATCCAGGAGGACGACTGTGTGAGTGCCCCGGGGACGGTGGGACTGCAGGGGGCACCCATGTCTGGGGATCCCCTGGGCCCCATCTTGTGCCTCCTCTGCCCTTCTTTTAAGTCCCT
This sequence comes from Alectura lathami, assembly GCA_013399715.1. Taxonomy (NCBI): domain Eukaryota; kingdom Metazoa; phylum Chordata; class Aves; order Galliformes; family Megapodiidae; genus Alectura; species Alectura lathami. The sequence goes on along the minus strand of VXAV01006080.1, from coordinate 21,879 downwards.
GCAGTCGTTGTCAGTGGCCGAGTCGAGGCTGAAGGCCAGGACCTGCATCCTGGTGAACGCGCTGGGCAGCAACGCCTGCCTGGCCAAGGTGGACCTCAGTGGTAACCTCATGGAGGACATGGGTGCCAAGATGCTGGCCAAGGCCCTGCAGATCAACAGCACGCTGCGGTGGGTGGTGGGTTCACGGCGGGTCCAGGGGGTCCCTCCACCCCGGTGTCACCCATGGTCCCCATGGCAGGAGCCTCAGCTGGGACAGGAACAACACCACAGCCGTGGGCTTCCAGGACATCGCCAGGGCCATGGAGAGGTGAGTGGGAGCACCAGCATGTTCTAGTGCAGGTGACCGCCAGGTTCAGATAACCAACCAGATGTGGACATGATAATTGGATCTCCAGCTAGATCAATGGGGTTTGGGACCTACCTGTCAGTTCTAGGTGGGGCAACCAGCTGTTGCCTCCAGGTTGATGGGTTCTAGACTGGGCAACCACCTCTGGACTAGTCAGCCCATCCCAGCCAAGTGAGCGGGTTCCCAGCTGGTCAGCTGGTTCTAGACTGGTCAACAGTGTCTAGACTGGTCAGCCGTCTTTAGGCCAGTCAACCCATTCCATGTCAGTCAGTGGGATCCCGTCTGGTCAACTGGCTCTAGAGTGATCAGCCAGCTGTAGCCCAGCCAACCTACCGCAGACTGGCTAACAGGACCCCAACCAGATCTGTGTCCCCTCCACAGCAACCACACGCTGACCTTCATGGCCCTGCCCCTCAGTGACCTCACGGCCGCCTACCGCAGTGCCCCAGAGCGGACGGATGCTGGTTGGCAGCAGGTGGGTGGGGGCAGTGGGCGAGTCCCCGAAGTATGGGTTTGGGAGTCTCAGGCACCCCAATTTCCCCCCCAAAGATCCAATGGTGCCTCCTACGCAATGGCCGCGGCCCCAAGGTGCCACCAGAGCAGGTGCTACGGCTGCAGCGGGGCATTGTCACCAGCACGGCTGAACAGGTAATCATTCCCCATGGGCGTGGGGAGTGGCTGTGGGGCAGGGGGGCACTCGTGGGGCAGGAGAGGACAGTGGTGGGGTAGATTTGAGGTGGGCAGGACAGACGTGTGACACATCTGGGGCAACTGTGGGGCAGGTGTGGGGCGCAAATGCAGCAGGGTGTGAGGTGGTGGCCAGAAGGGTGCTCGGGAGGTTGCTGAGGTGGTTGCTGGGGCGGTTGTTAGCGTGATGAGAAGCGTTGCTGAGGGGTTGCCATGGTGGTTTCTAGGACAGTTGCTGGGGCAACAAGGGCAGAATCTGGGGTTGTTGCTTGGGTGGTTGCCAAGGTGACGGGAGAGGCTGCGGGGCCGCTTGCTGGGGTGATGGGAAGTGTTCCCGACGGGATGCTGGGGTGGTTGCTGGGTCAGTGGCGGAGGTTGCTAGGACGGTTGCTAGGGCAGTTGCCAGTGATGGGGGCAATTGTTGAGGAGATGCTGGGATGGTTGCCAGGGCAGTTGCCGAGGCAACAGGGCGGTTGTCAGGGCTGTTGCCAAGAAGCTGTGCTGCAGATGCTCTGCCGGCTGAGCGGCCGGGTGCAGGCGGCGGCGCGGGGGCTGCGGGGGCACCCAGGGGCCCAACGTGACCTCGCTGAGGCCCAGGAGCTGCTGCGGGAGGCCAGGAACGCCCGTGCGGTGAGCACCCCATGGCACACATGGCTCCAGAGACCCAAGGGAGACCCAATGGAGCCTGCATGCCCCCAAATAGCCCAGAAACACTCCAAAAACTCCAGCATTGCACCCAAAATTAAAGCATCTGACCCCAAGATGGAAGCATTTGACCCCAAAATCAAAGCATCTTCTAAAAAAAAAAAAAATAGAACCCTCAATGAACCCCAGAAACATCCACAAAACCCCAGCATCCGCCCCAGAATTGAAGCATCTCCCACCGGAGAATCAAACACCCCCCAAAAACCAGAAATGTCCCCAAGACTTCAACATCCCCCCCAAAATTGATTATTTCCCCCCAAGATCGAAGCATCTGAGCCCACAATTGAAGTACCTCCTCCACAGAATAGAAGCCCTGCAAAAACTGCAGCATACCCACCGCAATGGAAGCATCTGACCCCAAAAGAGAAGCTTGCCCCTGAGAACTGCAACATTCCCCCAAAACTGAAGTATCTCCATCCCCAAAAACAGAACCCTCAAAGAACCCCAGAAACATCACCCCAAACCAGCAACACCCTTATTATGGAAGTATCTGACCCCAAAATTGAAGCCTCTCCCCCCTAAAAAAAGAGAACTCCTCCAAAGACCCAGGACCTTCCTGGAAATTTAAGCATACCCCTGCAAAAGTGATGCATTTCCTCCCCAAACTGAAGCAGATCCCCTTCCCAAATTGAAGGATTTCCCCCTAATAGAAATAGAATTCCCCCTCAAAAACCAGAAACTCTCCAAAATACAGAACTCCCAAAACATTCTCCCCCTGAGAATGATTCCAGGATCTTCCCCAGCACCCCACATCAGCCTTCTGTTGCCAGCAGCCCCCATGGGATACAAATTGTCACCGTGAGCTCATGACCCCTCCATGGTCCCTGTGACCTCCCATGACCCCCTGACTCCCTTGATCTCCCATGACCCCCACCACCCCTATGGCCTGCCATGACCTCCCATGACTGCTGTGACCCTCTTGACCCCTCCATGACCTCCCATGACCTCTCAGCCCTCCCCGAACCCTATAACCTCCCACTGGAGGAGTAAGAGGAAAGGCACGGGCAGTGGCAGCGGGGACGTCTGGCCTGGGTAGCGGGATGGGGTCCGCAGGTGTAGGGACGGGATCGGGAAAGGCAAGGGTCAGATGGAACTGAGCCTGGCGAAGGGTGTGAAAAACAAGAAGGGATCCTACAGGCATGTTGCTCAGAAGAGACAGGCCAAGGAGAGTGCACCCCCCGGATAAGCGAGAAGGGAGAACTGGCTGCAGCGGACATGGAAAAGGCCAAGGTGCTCAGCGAGTTCTGTGCCTCAGCCTTCACTGGCAGTCAGGCTTCTGATGTCTGTTACGTCCCAGAACCTCTGGTCCGGGGCTGGGGGACCAAAATCTCTCCCTCTGTAGAAGAGCAGTGTACACTGAACATGTACATGTCTGTGGGGCCGGACGGGATGCATCCCAGGGCCCTGAGGGAGCTGGCTGATGTGGTTGCCGAGCCGCTCTCCATCATATTTGGAAAGTCGTGGCTGTCAGACGAGGTCCCCGGTGACTGGAAAAAGGGAAACATCGCGCCCATTCATAAGAAAGGGAGAAAGGAAGAGCCGGGGAGCTGCTGGCCGGCGAGCCTCACGCCTGTGCCTGGGAAGATCACGGAGCGGATCCTCCTGGAGGAGATGCTAAGGCACGTGCCAGATGAGGAGGTGATCCCAGACAGCCAGCACGGCCTCACCGAGGGCAGGTCGCGCCTGACCAATCTGGTGGCCTTCTGTGACGGAGTGTCGGCATTGGTGGGCCAAGGGAGGGCGACGGATGTCGTCTGCCTGGACTTGTGCAAGGCCTTTGTCATGGTCCCGCACCACATCCTTATCTCCAGACTGGAGAGATACGTATTTGATGGGTGGGCTGTTCACTGGAGCAAGAACGGGCTGGATGGCCGCGGCCAAAGGGCTATAGTCAGTGGCTCTGCGTCCAGGTGGAGGCCGGTCATGAGCGGTGTCCCCCAGGGATCCGTCTTGGGAGCGGGTCTCTTCAACATCTTTATCGACGACTTAGACTGCGGGGTCGAGAGCACCCTCAGCAAGTTTGCTGATGGCACCAAGCTGAGTGATGCAGCTGATACCCCTGAAGGAAGGGATGCCATCCAGAGGGACCTGCACGGGCTGGAAAGGTGGGCCCACGAGAACCTGATGAGGTTCAACAAGGCCAAGAGCAAGGTGCTGCACGTGGATCGGGGCCATCCCAGATGTGTGCACAGACTGGGAGCAGAACTGCCTGGGAGCAGCCCTGCAGGGAGGGACCTGGGGGCTCTGGGGGATGCGGAGCTCCACACGAGGCAGCAGCCTGCGCCTGCAGCCTGAAGGCTGCCTGCACCCTGGGGTGAGCCAAAGGGGGGTGGCAGCAGGGCAGGGAGGGGGCTGTCCCCGTGTCCCCCTCTGCTCTGCCCTCTGAGCAGCGCTGCGGTCAGGCCCCCAGCACAGGAGGACGTGGAGCTGCTGTGTGGGGCCAGGGGAGGCCATGGGGTGCCCCAGGGCTGCAGCCCCTCTGCTGTAGGGACAGGCTGAGGGGGCTGGGGGGACTCAGCCTGGGGAGGAGAAGGCTCCAGGAGAGCTGGCTGCGGCCTGCCAGTGCCTGCAGGGAGCTGAGAGCCAGGAGGAGAGCAGCTTTGTGCACGGGCAGCCAGGGCCAGGGCAGGGGAACGGCTGGGGGCTGAGAGAGGGGAGGTTGGGGTCAGGGGGAGGAGGGAATCCTGCACCCAGGGATGGGGAGGCCCTGGCCCAGGCTGCCCAGAGCAGCTGGGGGTGCCCCGTCCCTGGAGGTGCTGCAGGCCAGGCTGGGGGTCCCTGGGCAGCCTGACCCCGGGGGTGGCAGCCAGCCCCCGGCAGGGTGGGGCTGGGGGAGGGTTAAGGTCCCTTCCAGCCCAAACCACTCTATGAGGACTTCCTATAACTTGATGATCCCACAGCCTCATGACCTCCCATGACCCGTAAGATCCCCATGACCCCCTTGACACCCCATGACCTCCTGAAACACATGACCCCTGTGACCTGCACGACCTCGTGACTGCGATGACCCCCATGATCCTCTTGAACTCCCATGACCCCTGTGACTTCCATGCGTCTCCATGACCTTGTGACCCCCATGATCACATGATTCTCCCATGCTCCACCCCAGCTGTTCCCCAGCCTGGCAGCACTGGGCCCAGCAGGGGCAGGGGCGGGGCCTCTGCAGCACCTCCTACAGGGCGTGGCTGGGGACGTGGCCAAGGCCGTGGACAAGGAGCTGGAGGTGAGCGCTGGCGGCACTGGGAGCATTGGGAGGGGTTGCGAGGGACCGAGGTTTGACAGGGAGGGAACCTGGGGGCACTGGGAGGGAACTGGAGGAGTCTGTTGGAGAAGTGGGAAGGACCGGGAGGCACTGGGTGGCAGTGGGAGGAACTGGGATGGCACTTGGAGGGACTGAGAGGGAACAACGAAGGAGCTGGGTGGAACTGGGACTGCTGAAGGTCCTCCAACGTGGCAGAACCAGTCCCAAACCTTAATGGTGGGTGCCTCTCCCTCGCCGGAAGTGCCCCACTGGAAGTGCCCCACCCAACCGGCAGTTCCGACCCCCAGGCGCTGCTGGAGGCGCTGCTGGGGCGAGCGGCCGAGCTCTGCCCTCGCGCCATGGCGGCTGGGGTGTGGCCGGGGGGGGCGTGGCTCGGGGGGGCGCCTCGGCCACGCCCCCCGCTGCCCCCTGGCCTGGCCCCGGGTGCGCTGCTGGAGCGGGCGGGTGCGGAGATCCGGGGGCAGCTGGGGTAAGCGGGCACAGAGCGGGACTAGGGAATACTGGGAGAGACTGGAGTATACTGGGAGTGCACTGGGGAGTGCTGGAAAATACTGCGAAGGATGGAAGGGCACTGGGATATAGTGGGGTGTATTTAGTGGGCACTGGGAGGGACTGGGAGTGATTGGGAGGGCGTTGGGAACGACTGGAAAGGCACTGGGATATACGGTGAGGCCACTGGGATAGACTGGTATACTGGGAGGCCACTGGGGTCACTGGAACAGGCAGATGGGTATTCTGAGAGGGCACTACTATGTATTGGGTTATACTGAGTGACTGGGCTATACTGGGAGGACATGGGGATATAGTGGAGTATACTTGAATATACTGGGAGCCGCTGGGATATACTGGGAGGGACTTTGAAGGAATTAGGGGGCACCAGGAGGCACTGGGATGCACTGAGAGGGCATTAGGAGTCACTGGGAGGGGGCTGGGGGACACTGGGAGGCACTGGCACATACTGGGATGGCACTGGGACATACTGGGAGGGATTTGGTGTAGACTAGGAAGGTACTGGGGAGCACTGGGAGGGGATCAAAATGCACTGGGAGGTACTGGGAGAGCACTAGTTGGCATTACGGGGTGCCAGTGTCGCCGCCGCCCCAATGTCCCTGCTGGTAGGGAGGTGCAGCTTGCGCTGGTGACGTCCCTGACCCAGGCGGTGGTGGCCGAGCTGCTGCGGGAACTACGCCACATCCACCAGGCGCTGGTGAGGCCCCGCTCCACGTCCTCCAACACTCTCCAGGCTCTCCAACACCCTCCAAAGTGCTCTAACAGCCCCTGGGTCCTCCAACATGTCCCAAAGTCTTCCAACACCCTCCAAGGTCCTCCAAGTCCATGAGGTCCTCCAACACTCTTTGGGTCCCCCAACACCCTTTGGGTTGTCTAACCCCCTGAGGTCCTCCAAGACCTTTTGGGTCTTCCAGCACCCTCCAAGGTCCTCTGCACTCTGTGGTGTCCTTCAACTTCCCAAATTCTTCCAACACTGTCACTGTCCTCCAACACCTTTGATGTCCTCAAACACCTCCTGAAGTCCTCCATCGCTCCTTCTGTCCTCAACACCCTCCAAGGTCTTCCAACACTCCAAAACTCCCCCATCCGCCTCCAGGCCCAGCATCTACAGGATCCGACGAGTCCCCAGGGGTGGGACCCCCCCAACAGCACTGATGAGGAGCTGGGCACTGATGTTGTAAGAGGCAAAATTTGAGGGGAAAACCCCCAAATTTGGGGAAGACATCCAAAATTTGGGGGATATGAAGCTAGGGGCAGCTAGGGTGCCCTCTGGATCAGGGGAAGACTTGGGGGGAGTCCATGGGGTTTGGGGACTCCAATAAGTGTTTTGGGGTGACATGAGGGTTTTGGGTTGAATGCAGGGGATTTGGGGGAGGGTTTACATATGGACCAAGGCCAAGGGGTTTTGGGGGTCCCCTTTTAGATTTGGGGGTGCTGAAGGGTGTTGGGTTCATGTGAGAATTTCAGTGTGAAACCAAGGGATTTCAGGGTTCTGCCCCCCTCAGGATGTGCCGACACTGCAGCGGCCCAGGCGCTGCCGCCGCACCCGTCCCCCCTCTGCCTTCATGGGTGAGCCCCTGCGTTGCCGCGCGTCATCGCGTGTCGCCATGCCTTGTCACTCATCGCGCGTCATCGCACGTACTGCTGCCCCCAGGCCAATCTGAGGGCCCGGAGTCGCCGTCACCCCCCAGCAGCCCCGAGGGGGATGCCAANCCACCCGCTGCCCGATCGCCTGGCCCGCGGGTGCTGCCTGCAGGTTCCCGGCCCTGCCCGCTGCTGCCGCGCTCCCAGAGGCGTGGCCGTGCCCTCAAGCCCATCGCCACAGCTCCTGTCCCGTAGCCCCGCCCACAGCCACTTGGCCACGCCCCCTGGCTCCTCGCCCGTACCCACGGATCCCAGCGCTCCACCCATAGCCCCGCCCCCAGGCCTGGCCCCTGCCCAGCGCTTCACGGCCCCGCCTGCGAGCCCACAGCCGCGCCCCCCTCCTCGTGCCCCGCCCCTAGGGCCATAGCCCCCGAGGTCACAGCCCCGCCCTTCAGCTCCCTCTGCCCCCCTTGTGCCCCCTCTCTCCCCTCCGGAGGAGGGGGCGTGGCCTCCCCTAAAGGCTCCGTGCTCCCCTCAGCACTGCAGGGACCCTGCAGCACAGGTGGAGGTGGTAGGGGGCTCCCCCCAGGAGGAGGGGCTCGGCCGGTGAGTGGAGAGGAGTGAGGGATCTGGGGGGCAATGGAGGTTACCAGGCTGGCTTATGAGGAGTTAATTGGGGTTCGGGGGAGGACTACAGGGGTTCAGTGGAAGGGAACTGTGAGTATTGAGGGGTGTCCTGAGGGAGGAATTGGGGACAATGGGGGGTAATTTAGGTCCTGGGGGGGTAATCGGGGTCTGGGGGAACTATTGGGCACCAAAACGGGGCAATTGGGATTTAAAGGGGTATAAATGTGGAGGGTCTTAGGGAGGTGTTGGGGGGTAGTCTAGGTCCCTGGAGGGTAACAGGGGTTGTGGCACGCAATAGAAGGGGCCCGTGGGGGTCACATGGTCTGTATCCCCCCAAAAGGCTGCCCCCCACGGTGCTCCCCTGCCCCCAGGAGCATGGCTGGAGCCCGGGCTCAGAGAAAGAAGGTGGGTTCCCCCTGACAAGGAATGTCTGTGGTGCTTGCATCTTCCCATGGCGCCAGGGGTGTCCCCAGAGCACCACCCCCCCCAAGAATAGCAGCCCAAAGTTTTTTTCTCCCCTAAAATTGTCTCCTTAATTTGCCCTCCCCCCTCCAGCCGCTCCAGAAGCTGACAGCCCAGGGGTGGAGTGGGTGGGCCTTCCCTCCCCGCAGGCCCTGCCCCCGCAGGTGAGTGGGGGGGTGAGGCCGGCCCGGCTCCGCCTGCCTGGAGGAGAGCGGTGGGTGGGGCGGGGCCGGGGGCCGGGGGCTCCGCCTGCTCCTCCCTGTCCCATTTGCAGGCCCTGCCCAGGCTGGGGGCGTGGTCCCTGCAGAGCTGCGGCGGTGAGGAAGGGGGCAGGGCCAACCCAGAGGCTCCACCCACTGCTCCCACAGGTGAGGGGCTTCCCAAGGCAGCATGGGGTGCTGGAGTGATCTGGGGTGGTTCCCAAGGCAGCATGGGGTGCTGGAGGGATCTGGGGGTCGTTCCGGAGGCATTGTGGGATGCCGGAGGCTTTCACCACAGGGACATTGGATGGGAGCCGCCAGCTGCCCCCGCCTAAACCCCAGCGGAGGCAGCAAGCGCGTTCCTGTGACAAGATGGAGGCCGGGCCTGGGCCAGGAGGAGGAGGTGAGGCCTCTGTGGTGCTTTGAGGGGAGGGCGCCCATTTACCTCACCACTTTAATGGTCGCTTCTCCCCACAGGCTCCTGAAGGATGGGCAGGACCCCCAAATGGCCATGCGCAGCTGGGAATAAACTTTTATTGAGGAGAAAACTCAGAAAGTGTCATTAATGGCATAGAAACCATGACAGAGGACTCCTCAATGACCCCTCAGGCCCCTCCCGCCCTTTGTAACAGTTGCTCTCTCCTTTCCCGCCCTTTGTAACGATTTCCCTCAGGCCCTTCCCGCCCTTTGTAACGGTTTCCCTCAGGCCCTTCCCGCCCTTTGTAACAGTTGCTCTCTCCTTTCCCGCCCTTTGTAACGGTTTCCCTCAGGCCCCTCCCGCCCTTTGTAATTTCCCTCCCGCCCTCCCCCCCCTCTGTTACGGNCGCCCTTTGTAATTTCCCTCAGGCCCTTCCCGCCCTTTGTAACGGTTTCCCTCAGGCCATTCCCGCCCTTTGTAACAGTTACTCTCTCCTTTCCCGCCCTTTGTAACGGTTTCCCTCAGGCCCCTCCCGCCCTTTCTCACAGCCCCGCCCCTTGCAGCCGGCCCTGGGCAATGGCGGCTGCCCCCGGCAGGGACTGGTTCCACTGTAACCGCTGCTACCGGCAGGAGGGTGCCCGGTTCTCTGTCACCAGTTGCGGGCACATCCTCTGTGAGGGCTGTCTGGGTGCAGGTAGGAGCCCCCTGAGCTTTTAAACCATACAAAATGGCTGCAGGTAGGGGGGTTCACCACATACATCTCCTCACCAAATGGAGGAGAAAGGGGACCCCAGCTTCTAACCCTACAAAATAACGGCAAGGGGGGGTCCCCTCATGCCTTGAACAACACAAAATGGTGGCAAGCAGGGTCACTCCTTTTTAACCTCTCTCAAAACGGTTGCGGGAGGGACCCTATACTCCTTCCCTACACAAAATGGCTGCAGGTAAGGGTCTCCCAAAATTTTTACCTCACAAAGACTATAGGTATCCCACCCCAATCTTTAGCCCACACACAATGGTGGCATGGAGGGTCCCAACTTTTTTTGACCTTCAAAATAACAACAGATAGGGCCTCCCAGAATGGCTGCAGGTTGTGGCTCTTTTGGAGGGATGGACGTGAGGGGTGGCCATTTTCTGGGTAGTGAAGGGTTGAAGCCTGACTGCTACCATTTCGGGGGGGGCATTCAACCTGCTCCCCAACCACCAGGGCCGTGCCCCATCTGCGCTGCTGCCTGCTGCCGCTTCCCCATCCCTGAGCAGGTGAGTGCCCACTGGGGGCTATGGTTTTGGTTAACACCCCTGCCAGCACACTTGGAGGTGGCAGTTTTGGCTCCCTTGCCAACACACTTGAAGGCCATGGTTCTGCTCCCCCCTCTACGCATACATGCATCTGAAGCCTGCCATTTTGTTTCCCCAACCTGGAGGCCTCCATTTTGTGTCACCCCCCCACATGCCTGGAGGCTGCCATTTTGCTGCCTCTGTTGGCCACTGTTCTGAAAGCTTGTGCTGCCCTGCTGCTAGCCATGTTTGCCCCCCCATGCAGCCAGAGGAGACACTTTTCTTAAAGAGCCCCGCCTCCATTGCCCGGCAGCGCTTGGCACACATCTCCCAGGTAAGCAAATGTGGGGAGCTCCCCTCCAACTTGAACCACCCCCCCAAAACCACAGTGACCCCCGAGTTCCTCGCCATAGGCCTGGTGCTTCCAGCAGGCGCAAACAGACCTGCTGCTTGCTGCCCACCGCAAGGCCACGCACCGGGCTGAGGTGGCGCTGCGGGACGCCCGCCGGGCGCTGGAGGCCAAGCAGAGGTGAGCGCTGCCGCCCTCGGGGCTGCCCCTCTCCGTCCTGGCCTCACATTGGCTTCCCACAGGGAGGTGGAGGTGCTGCGGAAAGAGAACGGGGAGCTGCGGCGGCACTTGCGGGAGGCTGAGGTCTCCCCTTTGTTCCTCACTGAACCCTCCCCCTTTCTCTCCACCTAGACCCCATTTTTCTCACCTAACTTCCAATTTTTCTATATTTAACTCTTTTTTTTTCCTCATTTAATCTCTCATTTTTCAACTTAGTTGCCCATTTTCCCCCATTTAGCCCACTATTTTTCCCCATTTAACCCCCCACCTGTTCTACTCATTTTTCCCCATTTAGGCCCTCTTTTTCCCCATTGAAACCTCAATTAACCCCCCTCTTTTCCCAAATTAACCCTTCATTTCTAGCCCTTTCCCCAATTAACCCTGCTCTTTTCCCCATGTTGCTCCCATTTTCCCCAATTTAACCTCTTTTCACAGGTCTCCCCCAGCTGGAGGACAAGCAGGTGAGTCCCAAGTGTATGATTCTGGGGAAAAAGGGGGTCCAACGATGAGCACCCCTATATTTCTCCATGCAGGAGCAACACTCCCCGGCCCATTGGCATCACCTCCCCAGCACAGACAGGTAGAGGCCCCCAGTTTTACCTGTTTCCCACTAATTTCAAGAGGAATGCCATTAAAACACCTGTCTCTACTCCAGTCACCCCACAGCCCCAGCGGCAGCTCAGCGGGCAAGTAGTGAGGTGAGCAGGGCCCCTCAGATTGCCCTATTGCAGAAACTGGAGCGACACCCCCAGATTTGTGGCATTTTCCCCAATGTGCTCCCCTTCCATAACACAGCCGCTCAGCCTCACTGGAGCGCCCCCCGGCCCACAGCACCCTGACGTGGCTCGGTGAGACCCCAAAATCCAGCTCCCTCCAAATCTGCCCCAAGCCCCTCCCCTCAGCCNACCCCGCCCCTTTTGGCTCCCTAGCTCTCTGCCCCCACCTCTGCATTCCTCCAGCTCCACCTCATCAAGGGGTGGTCGCTCTGTGCCCTCAAGCCACACGCCCTGCACCCTAGCCCTGCCCCTTCTCACCCCTGACCTCCAAAGCCTGCCCCCTTGGCTTCCTCCTGTCCCCTTTCCCCTCAGGCCCAGCCCCACCCCTCTCCCCTGACCCCTTCGCTCTCCCCCACAGCCCCATCTCCAGGCTCCTCCCACAGCCTGACCCACAGGTGAGTGATGCTGGGGGGGCACGGTTTTGGGGCACCAGGGGTGTCTCCCCACCCACCTTCCCCCCTACCACCCTAGGGTTTTCCGTACTCCGTCGTGGGGGCCCTTTGCCACCCCATCACTGCCGGCTGCCATCTTGCCGGGTGAGTCCCCCCACTTCCTCTCCGCTGGCCTGCAACCTCCCCGCGGCTGACAGCGCTGCCAGGTGGAACCCCCCAGCACGTCCTTGACCAGGATGGCAGCACCACGTTGCCTCGGGCCGCTCAAGGGCAGCACCATCCTCCAGAGTGCCAGCGGCACCCCTGCACTGCCAGGCAATGCGGGGCCATTGCTGCCATCTTGGAAGCAGCTGTCTTTCCAAGATGGCGCAGGCTGGCATCCCCCGCCTCTCTGCTGGGACCCCACCAGTTCCCGCCATCCTCCTGCTCCTCACAGCCCTCTGGGATGCTCCTGGGCTGCTGGAGGGGTTCGCTGCTCCCCCATGGCGCACCGTGGCTCCTCCTGGGCCTGGCTTCCACCTCCTGCATGGCACCACCACGCTGGCCTTCAAGGTAGGCCTGGAGCCAGGTGGCTTGGGGCGTGCACTGTGGCCTTGAGGGGGCAGAGCCTGTCTGGGAGGGTCCAAACCCTGTGCTGTGGTCACTACGGCCCCACAGAACCTCCTATGGGCCTTTCCCTTGTCTTTATGAACCGCTGGGCCCCATAGTGAGACCCCAAAGACCCTGTGGGGCTGTGCCCTATGTGTAAGGACCCACTGATTTGGATCCCTACCCCATGGTGGGAAACCCAAGACCTCATAGAAGCTTCTGTGGGGCTGGCTTTTGCCTGTGGGGATCCCAAGGTCCTATGATGGGAGCCTAAGGTTACATTTAGGACTCACGGTGGAACCCCACAGCCACGTAGAAGCTTTCAGGGGGCTGATATCTGCCTGAAGAGAGCCCATGGCCCTATGGTGGGACCCCAAGGCCACGAAGATGTGTCATGGTACGGCCTCAAGGCCACACAGAGATCCCCAAGGGGCTGACCCTTGCCCACCATACCCCCTCAGCCCTGCAGTGGTTGACCAGCGTCCTGCCCCCCACTTTCCCCCACAATTTGACCACGGTGTGTGATCATAGCGGTGGACTCATGGGCCATGATGGGTTCCTACGTTTCTTCAGATGGTGCAGAAGGTGACCAAGATCAGCCCCTGCCTGCTGGGCAGCACGGCAGGAGCATGGCAGCTCCTCGGAGTGCCTCCTGGCCCCGCAGTGCTGCACCATGGGGAGACCATCCCGGTGTGCACCGCACCCAAGCTGCCGGTGAGCATGGGCACCCTGGTACTGGGGCCTGGACAAGTGGTGACAAGGGTGGTCGGGGGCCACATGGGGACATGGCTATGGGGCACAGGCTTGGATCTTGAAGGGTTTGGGGTTGAGGTCTTAAATCTTGAGGAGTTCGAGGTTGGTGGCTGTAGGTGGAGGTATTTGGTACCCATGGGGCTGGTGTCGGATTTGGGGGCTGAAGCCAATGAGCAGAGGTCTCTAGCCCCAAACAGGTGTGAGGTTGGTGGCCACTCCTGGAGAAGGTTTGGTGGTCCTTCATGTGTTGACAAAGCGGATGGCCACCACTTGAGGCCTGTGGCCACCAGGTAGGTCTGGCAACAGCCACATGGCCGTAGCGGTGCCCACATGTGACTCTCAGCCACCACTCTGTTCCTCCCTGCAGCGGTCTACTGTGGGGACAGCGAGCGGACTTGCGTGGCCGGCCAAGCCTTCGCGGGGGGCTTGGGCTACACCTATGGGCTCCAGGACCAAGGCCACAGCCTGGGGCTCCAGGTGGAGGCTGCCTGTGGCCTGGCCTACAGACCCCGTGCAACGCCTGCTCGGCTGCCATGGCGCTGCCTGCGGTGCGGGCAGCTGGCACCCACTGGTACCGGCAGCGTGGCTGAGGAGAGCTCCAGCAGCGAGGGCAGCCAGCCCCGCAGGGATGGCAGGGTGAGGGGGCTGCAGGGGGCACGTTGTTTGGCCCTTGGGGTGCTGCTGCAGGTAGGGCAAGGGGTGGCAGGGAGGTGGGGTCATGTTGTCGATGAGGCGTCTTAAGGTGGCTGTGGGGTGAGGGATCTTTTTGCCTAAGATTGAGGTCTTGGTGGTCACGGTGTGAGGTTAAGATGGAGACAACAACAGGCACGCGGTGAGGGGTCTTCTTGCCTAGGGCAGAGGCCACCACACCTGGGGCTGTCAGCTGCGGGTTCTTTACCGTCAGGACCAGGGGCTGTGGTTTTGGGGTGCTGAGGCACCTCCGTGGCAAAGGAGGTGGTGACAACTCTCGGGTGGGGGCGAGCAGCCATGGGGGCCTCCGCAGGGGGTGGCACAGGGCCCTGGTGGCTCCCGTCCCAACCGCATAAATTTGGCTGATTTGTTACAGCTGATGTCTGTCGTTGCTGGGGGCAGGACGTGTGGGGAGGGCTGCCCTCCTGTGTGTCAGTGTCACCATGCGTCTGTGTGTGTGTGTGCGCATCACTCTGTGTCTGTGTGTGTCAGTGTCACCATGCGTGTCTGTGTGTCGGTGTCACTGTGTGTGTGTGTCAGTGTCACTGTGTGTGTCAGTGCATGTGTCAGTGTCACCATGTGTCTGTGTGTGTCACTGTGTGTCTGTGTGTGTGTGTCAGGGTCACTGTGTGTCTGTGTGTGTATCAGTATGTGCGTCAGTGTCACCATGCGTGTCTGTGTGTCACTGTGTTTGTGTGTCACTGTGTGTCCGTGTCACTGTGTGTCACCATGTGTGTCAGTGTCACCGTGTGTCTGTGTGTGTCACTGTCTGTGAGTGTGTCAGTGTCCCTGTGGTGGCAGCCACGTTGTGCACACACAGGGAGGGGGGGAGATGCCCCAGCTGGCCCCCATGGGGTAGCCACTGGTGGTAATCAGGGTTACACAGAAGGAGAAACAAGTGATCACAGATAATGTGGAGAAGGCGAGAAAGGGTAAAAATAGAGCCCCAGGCAGGCCACAAGTGCGAATGAGGTGATGTCAGCACAAAGGAAGGGAACGCACCTGTACGTGACATCATCCAACGCTAACTGCTGTTAGAAACACGCAGCCGCCAGTACGCGGACCAGGTTACAGCGAGACGGTAGCGCTGTCCCCGTTCGCCTGGCCCCATGATACACGTGCCCGGCAACGATGAATGGCGGAAACCGTCTGGAAAGAGCGAGAGCTGTGCCAGCAGCTGGGCACAGACACCGGGGGCTCCGCGAAGGGCCGCCGGGAGGGTGCCGCAGGAGGCTCGGCCACTGCCCGGCGCTGTTGCAGCCAATAGGATTGCGGGAGTCGTGCTTCCGCGAGCATTCGCACTGCCCTGTAGGGCCGACGGGCGCAGACGGCGGACGGACAGCGCAGCGCGGAGGAGGAGGAACGCTAGTTCTGCGTGTGTGCGCGCATGCACGGTGCCGCAGGGAGGACCGGAGACCATAAAGTCTGGCGGACGCAGGGTGCAGAGCGGCTAGCAGGAAGTGGCTTTACTTCCGGTTGGGCTGGGGCCGTCACTGGGCGGCAGCAGGCGCGGCGGTGCCGACGGGCGCGGTGTGGGGCGCGGTGGCCGGCAGCAGCGCAGACTCGGTGTGGGCCGGGGGCCTCTGTGTGGGGCCAGGCCGTGCCGCTGTCCCCGTTCCTCGCATCACTGCTCCCTGCTGCTGCGGCACTGGGCCGAGAACCTCCTGCAGCCGGCGGCGGGTGGAGAGAAGCGGGTCGGCCCCATGTAGCAGGTGCGGGGGGGGAGCGGGACCTCCGGTTGCTGCGGGGTGGTCCTGGGGATGTCTCCCCGGTACTGGCTGCCCTGGCGCCCGCCCTGCAGCTGCAACCGGAGCAGCACATCCACCCATGTGCCACTTTTGTGGAGGAGCTCCTGGCGTCTGCTTCCAGGTGAGGGTCCCGTCTCGCCCCCGGCCGCCTTGGGAGCTATGGCACAAGGATGTGGGAGTGGCCCCCCAGCACCAATCTATTCCCCAGTGCTCCCAGGACCCACCAGACCGCAGAGCACAATGGACATCTCTCGCAGGACTCTGTGAACCCCACAGTACACTGGCAGGCTGGGGCCTGTGAATCCTCTAAGGCACACTGGGTTGTGCTGGGAGGCTCTAAGCTTTTCACGTGTCTGCGGCCCACAGCCCTCGTTTTGCTGTCTGTGCTATGTAGTGTTCCTTTGTTGAGTCCCTGCCCCCCACCCCCCCAGTACCTCTGCTCTGCTTGGGCCCCTCCCGTGTTCCTCACTGCATCTTACAACACCGCAGGCCTTGTAAATTTGCGTGGAATCGCTTCCATCTCTCCTTTCCTAGAACTCTTCCACAGGCTTGCTTTGGTCCCAGTGTGCTGTTGTTGCTGAAAATTTGCAAAGCAAACTTATCAATGCCACTGTGATGTAGATAAGCAGGCGCTTCTTTTGTTTGCAGCACTGGGTGACAAGGGACTGAAGTTGCAGTTCGTGCTCCCCCTTCGGAAGAGGCAAACAACAGTCAGGCAGCACTCAGGCATTACGTATGCATTATAACTCCCGGGGTCATTATACGTATTCCTAGGTATTCTAAGAACTAATGCATATTCCATTACTGTCCTTTCATGGATGCTCCTTCCGTTCTTGTAGGTGAGTCTGGGATCTCTTGGTGGTTGCTTGGAGAGCCTTCATCATGTCCCCCCTTGTCTTGTGTCCGCTGGCTGGCCTTTCTTACTTGGGCATGCGTGCTGGCATCCTGCTCATTGAACCCTTCACCCCTTTAGCAGCTGCACCAGGACCAGGCAATTACTTTCAAGGATGTACAGCCTAACCCCTCAACTAACATGAGATAGCTGGCAATCTCATACGGCCTCCTGTCATCTATACACTGCTTCACAATTTCCCAAGCAGGTACAAAGTAAGTGTTAATTAAGCGTAGCAGAACTGCCAAGCAACCATGTTTTGAGCTTATAATCACTTGTTCCTATAAAGGCAAAAATTACTTATCTCCCCAAAGGCAAACAGCTAGGCTAGCTGAACTTTTACAATTGAAATGTATTCAGTGTATGTTAAAGACTAACTTCAGCTTCTACAAGGAGCATTCCCACAGAGGGATGCAGTAGAAATCCATGCCTAGTTCTCTGCTTCAGGCATCATTACCAGCCGAGATGGCTGAGGCTGCATAAGGGATGTGTCTCAAATCTTGCGGTCTCATACGGTTTTGTAAAATTGGCTACTCACGCCAACACACTCATCTTGCTGGTTTTCCTCTATGCCATGTACAAGGCTGCTCCTCATTCCCTGCCCTCCCGAGGACACCTGTAGTTTTCCTGGCTCCTGAGGGGGTTTTACTGTGTCTCTGAGCTTTCTTCCATCTGTGGCTCCTTCAGAACCCTTTTACTCCCTGTACCAGTGCCCCTCCTTTGCTATCATTTAGCTCTCAAGTGAACTGTGGATCCCTCTTCTTCAATCTGAATGTGTTGTAAGGACTTTGCTTTCCTTTTGTGCGAGACTTTTGCCTTCTCTTCCACTGAGGATTCCCCTGTTTGGACCCTGGCCCTCTGCCCAAGTTCCCTCCCGAGTTTCTCATGGCGTCCCCAAGCTCCTTTAGACGTTCGTGGCCTCCTCAGAACCCCCACCCCACTGCCAGGCACCCCCTTCCGACACTTTCCCTGTATGCCCCAGCCCCCATGTAGCTCCCTGATGTGGCTTGGGCCCCTCTTGCTTTGCAGAGTCCTCACCGGGACCACGCTTGTGCCTGAGCACCCACGCTGTAATCCAGCCCACCCAGGAGGTCTTTGTTTGATCCCTTGTCCTACAGGGACGTCAGTGCTGTCCTTACATGTCCTTCTAAGTTTTTTATTTTGTCCCTTAGCATTCTCTGCTCACTTTGGCCACCTTCCAACTGCTCTGCAGCATCACGGTACCTCCTTAGACCTCTTTTGTTACCTGACAGCTCCGTTTCCATGCCGTCGTTCATTCTGGGCACACTGTGCTCATCTGGAAGTCTTCTGAGGCAACCTTTCAGCCCTAGAAAGCAGATTTTATACAGAATCGAGGATTTTGTTGTTTTGCCCCTGCCTCGCTGATGAGATCTGTACTCTGCTTAAATCCCACCCTGACTTCCTCATTGTGTCCCCACGCCTGCTTTTGGTGCTCCCTCAATACCCTGTCACTGTGCAACTTGAGGCCTTCCTTGCAATCCAGAGGCCTGTCCAGCTCTCCACAACCTTCTTCAGGCCTTCCTGGGGTCACACAGCACTTTGATCTCACTCTCTGCCGTCTGGGATGCCTCGGTTGCGCTCAGAGGTCGGGCAAGATCATCTGTTCTGTTCAGATCCCTCCTAAGCATCTGCCACGTCCCCTCACCACCTCTGGTGTCTGTTCCCCACAGGACTCCTCCTGTCCCAGTGCCTGCTCAGGTCTCAGAGGGTCCCCCCAGGACACGTCCAGCTCTGGAGCAAACTTTGATCCCTCTCCTGTGAAGCCCTTCTCAGCCCCCCCTTGTGCGCCAGTGGCTTTTTGGTTTTGAGTGATCTCTGATCTCACCTCCTGTCAGCAGGGATGATGCCAGTCAGTCCCTCACCCCCTCGTGCCTTCTGTATTCTGTTCAGGCCTGCTTGGCTCACAGTTAAGTGCTTGTTTTTAAGCCCCAAAACACAGCCCTTGTGTTGGGGGCAGCGCCAGCAGGGACAGGGATCATTTTACTGAAGGTTAGTCCAGGTTTCTTCACACCACCTTCTCCTGCTGCCAAACCTCCCCCAAGGCCGCCGCCCCCCCCCACCCCTATGAGCGGTCCTTGCCTGCCCCCT
>VXAV01006079.1:79821-105329 GCA_013399715.1 Alectura lathami | reverse complement strand
AAGCTGTCTGGAAAATGTCAATAGTTGTCATTCTCTCAAAAACCAAAAGTGAAAATGACAAACCAACGTTTACCTCAAAACTGCTCTGTGAGGGGCTTCAATTGTCATTACTGCTGGACATTTGAAGTCAATAACACAAAGATTGCCTATAATTAGAAGAAATGCTTCAGCCATGTCAATTTTCTGTTGTAATGTCACAGAACAGCTTGCCACCAGACCCATACTGTTCACACATACAGCCCATACCAGCGCTTGTTGCAGAATGGAACCCAAACATGCTATTTTCAAACAAGGATCTTGCTTTATTTTACGTCTTTGTTGCAACATATTTCAATTTCAGTGACTGCCCTAAATATTCAAGCGATTTCAAACACTCACTCAGTTAAGAAAAAAAAAAAAAAAACGCTTTTTTTCCACTTCCAATGAAAATTCTGAATTTTCAGAGGAAAAAACTGTGAAAAAAATTCTGAAGTTACTACTTTGTAACATAATCTTAATATTAATTTTATGCCATAAAATTATCAGTTTTAACTAAGTGAAGATACTACTAAGATTATTATCCACAATAACAGATTAATAATGTTAAAAATTAATAAAAATAAATCTGTTTTGCCTGGGAAAAAAAATCTAGATTCTCCAAGAAATCTGTGGTGCAGTTATACTGGTGAAGATGTCAGGTTAAATGAACCCAGGCTTTCTGGGCTCAATTAAGAAACTACCACACATCTGAGTGTGAAACAGGCACTCCCAAAGAAGCACCAGGATCTGAACTGTATTGGCTCTTGCTCTTGTGATCCAGGAGAACTTGACAAGTTTTTGGCCTTCCGTAAGCCAACTCTGGTTTCTGAAGAGACTTGGATGTCAAAGGCATCCAGTGGAATTAACAAAAAGAAAAATCAGGTCTCCAGTGAAAACCTCATTAAAAGCCATGATAAAAATTATTAAACGCACTGCAGGAATTAACCTTGTGCTGGTGAACAGATTGTAGCTTCTGCTGCCAAGTTCTAAAATTTTGTAAGCTCTGTCATGGGAGACAAATATTTCCCTCTTCTCTAATTCCATTTCATTATAAAAAAAAAATAAATTACTGTGTCTTGAAGCTGACAGTCTGAATATGTTTGCTAAACATTAGTGTATCAGTGAAAAAAGAACTCATGCTTGCACTTAACACAGTGCATCTGTAAATGCATACAATAAATGCAAACAGATACATCCCCTTTACAAAATATGAGGAAAGGAACCAAACTTAAATTTGTATGTGCTGAAACAGTTGCGTACTTCATTACAGTGGCAATCAAGTACAATATCAACACTTATAAACTGAGTATTTGACATACAGGTACCCATCTTGAAATATGGGCACTAACTTACATGTGTAACATCCCGCTTGTTCTTTAAAATACTAAAAGAACTAAACTAAATATATTTTTTAAATACTTATTAAAAGTCAATTTAAAATGCAATCTTGCTTAGACTTGGGGAGAATAAGAGAATTCTAGATTTGGTTTTTCTACTTATTTTAGGAAGGAAAATAAGAAAAAAAGGACAAAGGCAAATGAATTTTTAGAGAATAAAACTTCTGTGAGAAGACTTTACTGAATAAGTACCTAGAAGCTGAGGAAGATCTGACTCTCTCTATATATAAAAATAAAGAATAAAAGAATTAAAGCTCAGGCTGACATGCTTTGCCTCTTAAATGACTGCATCTGAGTCTCCAATAGCAGCATCAATCTCAATGTAGCTACTTTTAAAATGGTTCCCAGCCAGCTTGACAGCATGTGACTGCATCAGTGAGTTACTTCAGAGGAGCTCTGACATGCCTGTGTGGCTGCAAGTTACCAGGGCTTGCTCTTTCCATATGCTGTTTGAAATGGCTTTTCCTTCTAGGAATGGAAATACATAAACAGTCACCTAACATTTTATCAACATCCCAAGTCTTCAGCAGAGCAATACTTGCCAATTTTTCCTTCCCTCTCTGAACACTGAGTTTACACAAGAATCTGAAACTCCTGGGTGTTCTCTATACTATGTAAAATGTTGATTTTGGATTCTTAGAGGAAATTTCCATTGAACTTTCCCATATTTACACTTCTTGGATGAATAAAGCAACTAAAAGGACTGTTATATTTTAGGAATCCATTTATGGAAATAGAATGTTTCTTGGTAAGTCAGCAAAAGTTGTCATATGTATGTACATGCTTTGTGCAATTAAAGAATTTTTTACTTAAGCAAAAGGTAGAAACTATTCACCAAAAAGTTACCTCATAGGGACTCTGAGATGTAGTTCTTAACGGTAGCGTGACTGCACCAATACCGCCAGAACTCCACTACATTCCCAGCATAAGCCTCTAAAACTTTTACCTGTACATGTTTTAAATTCCTGGATATGCCTACAAAAAATCAAAGAGTGAGAGGAATCCTTACACAGGTCCAAATTCCTTCTCTGACCTTACCCGAGGAGCCTCTTCCCCCATCCTCTTCAATTAGTTGTTACAGATGGGCTATCAGATCTGCTCTCAGATCTGTTTTCTTTATTTCTAGAACATAAAACATATTCATTATACAGATGGATTTTAAGCTGAATATTCACAGTGAGTAATGTAATCTTGAGTTGAGTTTTAATGTTACAAACAAGTGTCAATTATCCAGATGAGTTTCAAACCAGCGAATCAAGCTATTTTGCAGCTGGTTCTCTTGAGAACTGTTGCTTAATCACGCAGTCGGCTGATCAGCCAGAAATGCTCATTCCGTAATTGCAAAATACTGATTCAGGATGAAAAACATCTTGCCTTAGCCACAGTATTCTTCTACAACTCTAAGTACATCCTATGAGCCCATATATTCTTCTGAAAACATGTAAGGCAGGCACAAAGGATGATCTCATGTAAGGACCCCACTAGACACTTATCTTTCAACTTTGAATTATTTTTCATTAACTCCTTGACTGAACTTGTGAACCAGTGGTTTTAAACTCATTTTACAACATCCAGAGATCTAATCAAATATTAAAAAAACTTACAGATTTCAACTGGATATTAAGATATTGCCTTGCAACCTCCAGTGTTGTCAGAATATAAGAACATAAATATAAGAATACCTAGAGTAGACTAGACTGAAACGTTTTTCTGTTACTCCTTTTCTCCTTTTGTATGCTGCCTGAAATGTTTATTTTGTCTTTGCAAGTTCAACTCAGAGAGGGTGCTGTTTTTGAGAGATGCCAGTACATAATGCCTAATACCAGATGAGTCACACTCTAGAATATAGTTTCAAACCAAATGAAGTTGATTGCTTTGCGCAGTTAGTTTTGAAAAAATTTGCAAAAAGTTTTTTTCTTAGGAAAAAAATAGATCTCTGTAACAGTGGATGATGACAAAGTATAGGTATTTCTTATGTAGCAAAGAATCTGTGAGAGGGGACACTATTTACAGACCTTACTTCTGAGACCTCTGATGAGCACTGGAATCAGCTAAGTGCTTGGGGAAGATGAGAGAGCAGGCAGTGAGACACCACGAACGTAACCATTGGGAATTTGTAGCGAAAGAGAAAACATCCATCTTGGCTGCTGATGTTTGTTGTTTAGAAAAAGAAACAAATTTTATGAGATTCTTCTGAGGCAAATGAAGATTGTAGATGTTTTTCAGCCATCTTTACTTAAATGAGTCGTNCGTTTTGCTGGGGAAGAAGCAGATAGCTGAATACAGCTGAGCCTGATTTCAGTAGCTCAAGAATACAACTGAATACCAAAAGGCACGTCAGCTAAAACATGACTTATTGTTTTAAACCTCATTGATTCATCAGTACCTGAACTGCAGTGAAAAAAGTGTCAAACATCAAATAAGGGAATGTCCTATAAAGACATATATTTCTTAGGCTAAAAGAGAAGGGAAATAGTGTAATTATGTCTTGAATTTGCTTATTTTCACAAAGGAAAAAAACATTTTTTAAAGGTAAAAAAATCAGGCTTCATTCAAATATTGGTAAATACAGTCACGCTTTTAAGAACATGCAAATATGAGGACACTCAGTGCACTTGTACCTTTCTCTTTCATCACATTGTCACTGTCATATTTAGAATACCTAACGACATTATCAGAATGGAAGTTCACTACCCATACGCCAGCTTAATCAGCTTTTTAAGAAGAACACAGGAAAATCCAAGGGGAACATAGCAACATAGTGTGATGTTACATGCATGGGTAGTTTTATACTGCAGTCATTTGCTAACCTAAGAGCATTCAGCTTGCTGTTCCCAAGACTACAGGCTATGTACAACTGCTATTGTGCTTTACCATTGGAAGTGTTTTAAAAGCCTTCTATATTGTATTTAAAACTAAATGGGAAAAAAAATCAATTTTGTTGTGACATACATTATCTATCCAAAAAAAAAAATTTTATTTACAGACCTATTCAATTCTTATTGCAGGGTAGGCTAGCGAGTGGCTTAGTTGCACAGTGGAGAACTCAGAAGTTCTTGTTTCCTAGTATATTTGTGCAAACTGCATGTCTGTAGCACAACTTGCTTCCAACCGTACAAATCCATGAATTCTTTAGTGACAGAGTGACATGATCTTGGAGTTTAGTTTTAATTTGTAAAGGAGAAAGATTTAGGCCATCTCTGCAGACAAAAATTCTACCAAAGTAAAAAAAAAAAAAAAAAAAGGGCAAAAAAAAGTTGAAAGATTTCCTCTCCCCTCCCCTACCTCCCAAATCAGCTTATTCTTGTGCCTTGAGCATATTTATTATCAGAGAGATATGGAGAATATCAGAGAGATAGGAGAATGGAGCTCAGGAGCTGATGGGCTGTTTTAGTTGCTGTTGCAATCTGTGCCTCATCAGTTCCAACTGCCATTCAGAAGAGCTGTTGTCTCCTTTAACTTTTTCCTACACAGATGCTCCATGCATCCAAGGAGAAAGCACAAAGTACGTTTTTCTCCGTGATCCAGCATGGGCAGAGGTGCTTTTTGTGCCATATTCTGTATGGCAATGGATACCAAAACAGGCCAATGGGACAAGCTTAGGCAAAGACTTAATTTACAAACACATTTAGCACTCCCTGGAAGATCAATAAAATCACCATGGTGATAATACTGACCAAAAAAAAAAAAAAAAATTGACTTCTCTTGCTAGGAGAGGAACCTAAAAGCCACAGATTGTTAAACAGGTTTAAGCAAGCATTCCTGAGGTCTTTTTGAACATTTTAATGTCTATAGAAGTGGGAATTTTTGTATTCTGTAATTGGCCAGATGGTCCTGACTCATTCAGTCATGAGGCCAAAATGATTTTTACATTAGGAACATGAAAACCTTGAAGCCATAAGTCTTGTCCCTCAAATACCTCCTGCTGAAGACATCGCAAGCAGTCATTTGTTTCATTTAATCTTGCAAACCTCTTATTTTTGTTCAGTGCTTTGAATGTAAAAAAATAAAATAAAAAAAATCTATTTCTGTTAGCAGAATTATGCAGATACAGCTCATTTATTCCTTCCTTTGCCAGAAAATAGCACAGAACGCTCCAAAAGTATTGTTCCATCTTGCATTTGTAATGAAGACGCAGCATCGTTCACACTTCCAAGCCTCAGGAAGTGTTTCTGGCTGGGGCAAAAATATTGCCTCCACTACACAGACTACCAACTTCTATAAGCCCCAAAGTCTGAGTGCTCTCACCGGCTCACACAAAACTCTCAAACAGCAGCCACCATAAATCTCAGACTCTGGGCTGATGTTCAAGAGGCAAAGCAAAACAGACGCAGACAGCAGTTACATCTGTATCTCTTCCATACCACTTCCCCATCACTCCATAAATACAGATACTGCATGCAGAATGAAAGCACTCCAGTAGCCCAAGAAACCACAAATTATCCGACAGTGAGACAGGTTTGGTGATTGTTGATTATTTCTAAGCTGCCTGTAGGTACACACATAATGAACCCTCAGACTGTATACATTCTACACATGTGAGTAAAACACCCATAATATAAATATACATCTAAAAATCAATACTCCTAAGGCTAACACAAATTTAAGACTAAGGATCTATTCTTTTATGGCATTTTAACATGCAGCTAGGATCCCAAGCAAGTCAAATTAAGTTAACGATATCAAAAATGTATCCATGTTTTAACACAATCTAAACAAGAATTTACCTTCTTAATGGAACACAAATGATTGTTTAATGTAGACCAAAAGCTATAATTTGATTTATTTCAACTACTACCGTTTTGGCTTATATTCAGCAATGTTAGAACCCCCCAGTGCAGAAATATGCCAAGAAGAAAACAAGACACAATTACTTTTATTTGAAACTTACATACCTTGGCCTCCGAAACGCTAAACCATACTGCTGGCAAGCCAGGCCCACGGTGGGAGTATAGACAATAGGCATGAACCTTTCAATGTCAGAAGTCAGGACTTTATAGAAAAGCTTTTCATTTCGATCTTGAAGGCTCATTAGTAGAATGTATCTGTGGAGAATTAAGTATAATTAGACAGGCATCAAGTGAATATATACAGTAAATTTAGATTAAAAAGGTGCTTAGATAATTAACTAAAGCTATGTTTGTTCTACAACAGCCTCTTTCTTAGCCTGTTGTTCAGAGCATTTAAATTCCTCTTTGTCTTAACAGCACAACTGTTTCAGACACAAAGGATAACTGGTTGAGACAGGGAGAAGCTGAAACCATCACAAAGCTGACACACTCTTCACCCTCAGGAAGTTGATCTTGAGCCTATCCAGATACAAAACATCATACTGCAAGAGAGTATTTTGTCTGTCAGAACCTAAACCATACATATCAAGTGTTTCATTTGAAATGCACTACTGACTAAAACAAAAACTAAACAAAATTACTCTCTTGTACCAAACAAACCAGAAGTTTTAGCTTTTTTTGCTCTTGCCTCCATAGAAATTTCTCCCAAACCCAGGTGAATACTTCAAATAAATACTTTACCAGGACGCTGCAGGACAAAGATTTCAAAAACAAAGCAGATAAATACGTCCTTCAATGCTGAAGTTACCACAAATGATAGGAGTCTACATATCCAGTGACTTCAGGTTATACAAGTTTACTCAGGTTGAGCTTGGTCACTTCATGATCACTTGCCATTTTGGAATCTGATGAGCCTAAACAGTTGAGCCTAAAATCTGCAATTGTTTTACTAAATCTTAGATTTTTCCATCAGCTAGAGAAGCATTTAACACACCCTGTACGAATGGGCAGGGCAGCCCCTTTGGCAGCCAGAGGCTACAACGAGGTGGCAGAGCAAGATGATAAACAGTTCCCTCCCTTGTGTTACGAAGGGTGCCCCAGCCCCTACAGAGATTATGATTTTGAAACTGAAGAGTTGAACATGTACCATCTAAATACTGTCATCGTGAGATATCCCGAACAACCTTCCCTATACATGAAAGTTCTGGATGTTCTCCAAGGGTGAATTATATCCTGCACTCACAGTTCTCAGCTGCAAATACATATATAATACATATATAACTCATTTTCCCCCATATTACTGCATTTCCCTACAAACTTTAATTTTCCTAGCACTTTACCATGACACGAATGTCTTTCAATCTCCTTGTATTCCTGAAGCGTTTTCTTTATTAAAACCTTTCAGCTGAGAATGATTATTCCAGCATTTACCTTGAAATACAAACTCCTTCACATATAATTGTAAATACGTCTGAGGGCATTCATTTTGTTTCTTGAGGATCTCATTTAGACATGATCAGGCATCCTCAGGACTGCTTTGTACCAGAGTCTGCAAGCATTCATGCAAGTCAGGTGATTATATTTTGAAGAAGTTACCAAGATATTTTTTCTTCTTTCTACCACTTTTATTTAAAATGAGAAGCAGCTATTTAATACTTTAAAATACCTTTTCACCATCCTTTCTTATTACTCAGAACAATCCTGGATTTTAAATGCTGAAAAGAAATCTTTTACAGAAGAAATTAAAAGTTTTTTAAAAAGCTTCTTCAAGGGCTTAAACTCAAAAAACTGTTTGCTAAAACTCTCCATTTTGTTTTTACTGTCCTGTACCATTAAACTGGGTTTTTATTTTCTTATTCATAATTTATGATGCCACTTCCATATTCAGGATATGGTAAATAAATTGCAAAGATAACGATGGCACAATACCCATCATCATATTTTATAATACTGCATATTTGGCCATAGCCAAATCAGCATGAGAAATATGATTGTAAGATGATAAATATTTCTAGAGAACAGCAATTTTGATCAGAAGGTTCATTTTCAGTGACTAGTATAAAATATCTTTAAAAACTTATTCAAAGCTTTCTTACAAGCATCAGCTTTCCCAGACATTCTTTTTAAGAAAAAAAAAAGCAAAAAAATCCCTCATCCTCAATGTGGTGTTGGTTATAACGCATTAGACAACAGCTATGCATCTCTTAGCAACATCCAAGTAATCTACAGAATTAAAACCATGAAGCAGTTTGCAGTGTTATGTTTTAAAAAAGATACATTTTGAATGCAGTATTTTATGGAATCTTTTACTAAAGCCCACATGTAATTAAAAACACAGTGAAAACAAGAAATAAAACATGGAGAAAAATCACTTGTGCTATAAAGGGAAAAAAATATTTTCTGTTCTCAAACAAGGAGTCTTGAAAGAAGATTTCAGGGAAAAGGTTCAGAAGAAGAAAACCAAGAACTGCCAAGTAAGGCAGTGGGGGCTGACAAGCATTCAAATTTTCCATATGTCACTTTGCCCCCTTGTCTTCACTTCACCTAAGAACTTTTAAAACTCGACTGCTATTAAAAATAGAATTAGTTACAGTAGCAACAAAAGGATATAAACCAAATATCATCCAAAAGTCAAAAGAAAACTGATACAACTATTGGAAAATTACTGACAATTTCTCAGGATAATTTGCCCTACATTTGCCCTACTGGCTTGCATTTTACATGACAAAATGGAATGGTAAAATAACAAAAGCAATCAAACAACAACAAAAACCCAGAGCATTTGTTTGCTCTTATTTTGCAAGACATGAGAGCAAATAAACAAAACTTGGGAGGAAACGCTATTATTTCTAATATTAGCTTGTATAACCTGTATAAGGCACATAAATTACTTTGAATTAACAGTGTCTATTCAGAAATGTTGCTTAAAAAACTGAACATTGAGAAAAAGTACCACAGAAAATGATCTGACAGCACCTCTCCTGATGTTCACATGTCCAATAAAATATTTTACCAGCGTAACTCTTCAGAGAATGAAAAACCCTGATGGAAGATATGTCCGTCTAAAGGGCAAATACTTCAACATAGCAAAAATAAAGACAATTAGGAACATAAGGGGGAAAAAAAATCAAATGACTTGCAGAATTCATTGCAGCTTTTTCAAATTAAGTTAGAGGAACAGAATTATTTTCTGTTATGGACTTCCTTTTTTTGCCAAGCATACCAGGCAATATACTTGCTGCTGTTTCACATTCATTTTGTGTATGAACTCGTGGTATTTCAGAGCACAGCAATTCCACACTGCAAGTCAGGAAAGGAATTTCAGCCATGCCAAAACATGTAACACCATGGTACCATCAGCTTTGCTTTATGAATCTGCACACATTCATTTCCAATCAAAACCAGGGCAAGCCACAATCCTGCCAGTGCATAGTGCTGTCTTGTCCAGCTCAGATGTTTCATCAGATGATACCCTTCTGTCTAAGGTACTTTAGTACTTAATTTTTTGTATTGGAATATAAAACACACTGATACACACCCATAACCAAATTCTAGTTTGAGGAGAAAGACAATAGCTTTCTTTTCTCTCTTTTCTGTCACTGCTCTTATGGGAAGGAAGATAAGGTGCATGTTGGAGGAGACATTTTTTTCCTGCACAGGAAGCACTGGGATTTTCTTTAAATTTCCAATTAAAACAATGCCTTCTGACAGTCTCCATCAGTGAGAGGATTCAAGAAGTAATGGGAGCAGGATCACATTCCCTTCTCCCTTTAAAATATTTCAACACCAGTGTGAGTACAGGAGACCAGAGTTCACACACAGCCTTGAAGGACAGTATTTTTTAATTCAAAAAATGGCTCTGAGCTCACACACATGCAGTGCACATGTTCATAGAGCAGGGTGTCTACTGACACACGCCAATAAAATTTTCAGATACTTGACATATAAACACAGCTGCAAATCACATTTTGC
Organism: Alectura lathami; assembly: GCA_013399715.1. Taxonomy (NCBI): domain Eukaryota; kingdom Metazoa; phylum Chordata; class Aves; order Galliformes; family Megapodiidae; genus Alectura; species Alectura lathami. The sequence continues at coordinate 95,152 of VXAV01006079.1, read as the reverse complement.
ATGCACAAGTTTTTCACACTCAATTCACACAAGCATTTTGTCTCTGAAAAGAAGCCTAAAATGTCACAGTTCATACTTTGTAAAGGAAGTGTCTTCTGCATGCAGATGTTATCAAGGCTTTCAATTGATTGTCCACCCAGAGCAGAGGAGGCTGAGGGGAGGCCTCATGGCGGCCTACAGCTCCCTCCCAGGGGAGCCGAGGGGCAGGCGCTGAGCTCTGCTCTCTGGGGACAGCGACAGGACCCGAGGGAACGGCATGGAGCTGCGTGAGGGGAGGGTCAAGCTGGGGGTTAGGAGAAGGTTCTGCCCCAGAGGGTGGTGGGCATGGAACAGGCTCCCCAGGGCAGTGGGCATGGCCCTGAGCTGCCGGAGCTCAAGGAGCATTGGGACACTGCTTTCAGACACAGGGTCTGGGTCTGGGTGGTGCTGAGTGGAGCCAGGAGCTGGACTCCACGATCCTTGTGGGTCGCTTCCAACTCGGGGTATTCTATGATTCTACACTTCTGTGAAATGTACACCTACACATCTAACACACAAGTGGTTCTAATTTGCTAAAAACTGGAGAAAACACCACTACAATATAATTAATAAAATATTCCTTTATCACGGTACAGCATGACATTAAGAGTCAATTTAGGCCTGCTGGGTGTTCACACAGAATACACCCATGATTTCTTTAAGAAACAATTACATTTTGGAGGGCCTTGTAGATTAGTATAATTTTAAGTGCTTAAGTATTTAAGTATTATTTAAGTATTTAAGTGCTTAATTTACACAAATTTACATTTATCAAGGGTTACCCTTGAATGTTTATTCCATTAGTGTTGTGGATCTGTGTTACAAACCCAAAGAATAGCTGAGGTTGTAAAAGCCCTCTGGAGATTTCCGAGCACATATTCCTTCTCCAAGCAGGGTCAGTGAGCAGGTTGCCCAAGACTGTGCCCACCTGGGTTCTGCCTCCAAGGATAAAGACTCCACCATTTCACTGCTCCAGTGTTTTGCTGGCCTCACACTGAAAAAAGGTTATTTTTCTTGTGTTTAACTGGAATTTCAAGTATCTATGCCCACTGACTCTTGTCCACACCCTGGACTCCAGCTGGCGTCTTATGTCACCACACTGCTGAGGGCCAGAAAGAAATAGGCAAGGTGCGACATGAGGACCAGAGAACTGCAGACAGGTAAGCCCAGCCTCATGGCACCAAGCCTGGTGACAGAACCTAGCCCAATTTATTGACCAGTATAAATGTGCCCATGCTGTTTCTTCAGGCTGTAAGAGGAAGATACAAATATCTGGACCAAAAATCATGGTTACAAAAATGCCACTGCCACATGCTGCAGAATAAGACTAGACAATAAATAAAGCTTTTACAATTTTTAATATTAATTGCAAAAGTCTTTGTAAAGGATTTTGACTAGTGATCACATTATTGAGAGAAAAAAAGCCTGGCTTTTAATAGTCATTGAACTGTAAGACTTATTAGATTTCTCAGCAGAAGTATTTTACTAAAATCCTATTAACAACAACAAATTTGTAATTCAAAGCCACACAGTACCATCATAGAATCACTAAGGTTGGAAAAGACCTCTGAGATCATCTAGTTCAACCGTCAGCCCTGCACCGTTATGCCCACTAAACCATGTTTCCAAGGGCCACATCTACACATTTCTTGAACACCTCCAGGGAAGGAGATTCCACCACCTCCCTGGGCAAGCTAAAATCTAATCCTCAGTGCACATGGATGTAATCTTGTAAGGTTTGTGTTTCTGTTTTAAGAATGGCCGGTGACAGGTGCAGGAAGGACATGTCTTCCTTACCCAACTGCTTCTCTGGAAAAGAGAATCTGCAAAAGAAGACTCATAGGTAGGAATAATGACATTGTATTTTTGTTTATTTCATTACATACAGACTTGAAGCTTACCAGAGTAAGATAAATTTGGAAAAAAAAAAAAAAAAGTCTCTGAAGGAAATGGCTTCTGAAAAAAAAACTTTATATTTACTTTTAAATATATTTATATTTACTTATACTTGAGTATTACTTGTGTACTTTGTATTTTTTAGTAAATATGTCTTCCCTCCCCTACCCACAAGTCAGACAGATTTTTCTTTCCTTTCTTTTAGCATAATAAAGCAGGTTTTGTTCTAAGTATTCCTACAATAGTGGGAGACATTTATTTGTATCTGACAATTCCCATTGCAATCAGAAGTTCAGTATATTGTGTTTTGCTGTGTTTCAAATGGCACAGCCATCAAACTCTCAGTAATCTATCATTTCAAAGTGATAGGATTTTTGTCCTCTCCTGCAGAAATTTTTCATTTTTGCAAAGCGCTATTTAAAAATCCAAAATTTTTGGGTGAAAAATAAATAATTAAGATCTGGATATACTGCTAATCCCCTCTTGAACTCTTCATAGTTAAATCTGCAACCTTCAATACGTTGTTTTGAGAAGGACAAGTGCTTCTTTTCCTGTGACCTGAACTAGGAGAAGAAGCTATTTGCAAATTCAGGAATACATACAAAAACGGTATAAAAGGCTTTTCTCCCTGCTTTTAAGTTACAAGTGAATAGAAAATACAGCAATTCAAGTAGAAACAAACAACTGTATTGTTCTGGAATGAAGACACTTCTTCACAGCAGGGTGAAGGAGGAGATGAGAACAGAAGGACAGGAATTTCTCTGCTGTGGTAATGTGGAGGTTAAAGGAGTTGTCTCCGTGACAGTTTATGCTATGCTATGGGCAGGGACTCACACTAAATCATTCCAGCCTGGGACATCGCCACTCAATAACTGATATTGCTCTCCTTGAGATCACGGGAGGCTAGCTAATACAGAAAAGATAGCACAGCCATGTACTCTTCACTCACAGGGAAAACCATGTTCCTACTATGCTATCTCTGCACAAAACAAGTGTTATGGGAACTTCAAATTACAGGAAAGCCTTGGAACCATGAAGCAGTTATCTAAAAGCTATTAGTTCTATAAAGATAACAGGACAAGTCACAATAGAGAAAAGCAAGGCACAGAGGGAAAAAATAAATGAACACTGTGATGGTCTGCGTAGATCTACCACGTGAGTATTCACAAACATTAACCTCCCCTCCCTCAGCTTTCTCCTTTAAAAATCTATATTACATAGTAATTTTATAATACATTATGTATTTTGTAAATGTTGTATGCATATGTATCTATATACAGGTAAAGACATTATTGAGTTGTTAGTTTCATATCAGCTTGTTTGTTTCTATTGACCTTTGTTGATGTTTGGTTATTGAAGTAATAAATTCATATGAACAACACTAGAATACTGTAATTTAAAATTAGGAGTTGATTTTCTGAGAAAAAGAGAGCATTCTGGAAAAGCTATGAACCACGCAGTGTGTTATGTATTCAGTGATTCTCAATTTTCAACAACAGCTCAAAAAAAAAAAATTCATCTCAGCTACCACCAAAGAGAAAAAAAAGGGAGCTATGGTTTGATAACTAGGATCCAGTTTTACAGCCATATTTTACCTGTCTAGGTCGGACGTCAGTCTTTCAAAATTCGTAAGAATATTCAAAACCTGGACATCTTGACCGAGAAAGCAAGGCGGCAGTAGACCATGGATATTCAGTTGCTGCCTCTCCTCCAAGGTAAATGCCATGCCCTGCAATAAATATATATACATAAAAATGTAGATAGAGAGACACAGATAAATATACACCTTTCAATAAAATTTTGCAGCGAAATTTAGCACAGCTGAAGTCAGCACCAGAAAAGGAACCTTTTTAATTCTAAACAGTATTAAAAATTATGAAATGATTTTGGAAAAAGATGTTTAAGAGAACAGTCCTGTACAGTGCAATAACCCCATCCCAGCACAGAACAACTTAAGGCCTTCCATACACCGCAGTACTACTCCCTGCAAAGTTTTAAGCTACAGCTCAAGCAGAAAACAGCTTTGAAAGGTGAATGAATGCTCTCAAACACTCGTTTGTTTGGCTGTCTTCTAAGCACAGAGCATGGATAATGTTCGTTTCAGTGGAAACATTATGATCTTAATATCTGAAAATTGTTCAAGGTCTGGGTTATGTCAGATGTTCACATGAATTTTTAACAGAACGCTGCTGTAAAATAAAGTCATCGTTATCATTTAATAGTCAAAGAGGCTGATCCAGAACCTGCAACATGGCCATCGTGAGTTCAGTGCAAATTCAGATCCAAGTTTGTTTTGCTTTCCAAATTCACATTCAGTTACAACAAGAGAAGTCTTGGTACAGACTGAGTGGATTTCTTCATAGCATCCAAAAGACATTTAGAAGTATTTAGTAGGTTAAATGGACAGTCACAAAACACAGCACTTAAATCCACTTTGCAGATTGGTAGACTGCCAAATATCTGCCAAAAATTTGCTTTTTAATGAGGTCTGTTTGTCTAAAACATCTTCAGAAATTAAGCTATTGAAAGAAACTATGCCTTTATAGCAGAAACGTGTTCGTGAGTGTAGTACATCAGTACAAAGCAGCCCAAAAACTGAAGTTTTACTTCATTATGGTAACTGCAGCCAGTCGGGACTGTTGATGAAATCAGATTTTTGATTATTTTGGGGTATAAAAAGAAATGTAAGCGGGCTTTCTTCCATATACGAGTTATCAAATCTTTGCATGTTTCATACTATAACCACTATGTGTGGCTCCACCAACATGTTGCACCATTCACTTAACGTTCTGCCTGCCTTGCTTATGTTCCTGAACCAGAACTGCCAATTCTGCAGGCATCTGTGAGGTCCCTTTTAGGTTAACACCCAACATTTCTGTAATGTAGTACCTCTGTAACACACTTGTCATGCAGCTTAAACATAGTCAAAAGTTAATGCACTAGAGGTTAGATAGAACTTATTACTCTGCCAAGAAGAGATATACATACATTAGAAAGAAATTAACAAGCCATTATTCTTATGAAAAAAGAAAAACTAAGAAAAGAAAAATTAAAATACTTTGGTGTATTCATGACACAATACACCAATGTATTGTGCTGCAATGTAATGTTTCTGATTTTACATGGAAAATAAATACTACTATAGTACCCTCACATCTATCTCTATAAATATAATTTTAAAATTTCTTTGTTCATTTCACTCTTAGAATTACCCAGGTCAACAGGTGATGAAAAAAGCAGGTAGGACAACACAAACACAAAAGGCCTCCTTTACTGTGCCTTTGTACTACTCACTACTTTACGCAATGCCATTACTGCCTTTTGCACAACAGCTAGTGATACAATGTGATGCTTTGATACTGAGGCGTTTGGTTATAGGGACAGGTTTTCATCTTCAGAAATATTTACCTTGCAAGACTTATTCTTACATAACAAAAATGTACTATAAAATTGTTCTGCCTCATACTACTCTACATTTCTTACACCAATTTTCATCAAAAGAGTTTTCAAGTAGTTATGTCATTGCTGCTTGAAAAAAAAAAAAAAGAAAGAAAGAAAAAACAGCAATTCCACCACTATCTGCACACAACCTGCTGTAATAGTGCACATTTAGTGTACATTATCTGCACTAAAATGATACTAACCAAGTTGTTACCCCTAAGCAAAATGATGACCCCAAAAGAAGGAAAAGAAAAATTCATGGAGAACACTCTGCAAAACACCAAACAATTCTGGATCTGTTGAACATGCTCCTTCCACAAAAAGAAATGGTGAGAAACCAAGTTTAGTAAAGGCCAAGAACAGTTTTGCTACAGCTTTCCATGCATGCAGGATTTCAGAGATGTCAAAAGAGTACACAAGCCTTGTTTTTTCTTCACCCAACATGGCTCTTCTATGGCCCTATATGCCATGAGCATATTCAGCTGCTGTTACATTTTGGAAGACCAACAAAGAAGCAAAAGCCAACAGTCTTCAAGAGTTTCAGAGTTTCAAAGCTCTATCACCAGCAGACTTTTTTTGCCACCTAAACACATAAAAGTTGCACATGTGCTCTCACACACACACACTTCACTGCCAGTTCCAAATGGTTGGACTTTAGAGAGCTGCACAGTTTCTGAGGATTGGTGTTGGCAAAGAATTGGCAAGCCCATTATTCTCTGCGTCCCTCCTCATCCCTATCTCTGAAAGAGAATTTTCTTTCAGAAAAATTTAGAAATTTTGTGTTTGCCTTTACTTTCAGGAATAAGATACAGAATTTAATTACTACTATAGGATTTGAGCTCTTGCTGGAAACTGTTTTGTTTTAAAACAGACACAAGAAAAGTTAATGCATCTTGCCAAGTGCCCTTTCAAAAGAAGTATTTCATCTTGGAATAGCATATTTTCCACATGTTGCTACAGCTCCCACAGTAAGTGCTAATTTCTTCTGGGCAGTACTTCAAAAGCACAGCACCCATCTACACTTCCTATGCTATACATGGCTTTAAAATTCTTTACTTGTATACTCTTCTTTGGCACACACATTATGAAATTTTCAAATGTATAAGATGGAATGTTAGTTCCTTTTTTCTCAGATACCGTATATGCTCATAAGAAAACGATGACGATTGAAACATGTTGCATGACAATTTAAGGAGAAGGCTGTTTCATGTAACAACTGTACGCTATTTCATCTGATTATAAGTGGAAGAACTCAGCTACATAAATTTTCTGCGTTAGGTCTAGATTTCTCGCACTAGCTTTTCATACTCAGTTTTCTACCTCAGAATTCCTGGTTTTTAATATTTAAAATGTTGTTTCACAGACATCCAGCAGAGAGTGCTCTAAGTTCAGCTTGGTTTACATGTTTTATCAGCTTCCTGAGAGCTGATCTTGCACACACCTGGACAGGGCAGACTTCTATCCTCCTAAGAGTAGCTCAACTATAATAAAAGATGTGGCCATTTTTATTTTGCACTCTGTATTACAAATAATTTGTCCAAGAGGAACAAGTGTGACAATTTAAAAGCAATACAAGATCAAGAGACTGCAAATATAAGCACTAACCTTTACCTAAATTGTGTTCCTTGCAGTCATTGCTTTGTGTCTTCAGAAGACAAGAGATACATCATAGTGATCCAACACAGAGTTATTTTTAAGTCTCCCAAGTAAGAGTTTTCAAGTCTTAAAGGCTTTTGTTTCATACACTTCTTTATATATTCTGGTTTTGGTGAAACTTTAAGTTGTTCTTCAGCCACCTCATTACCTGCCTTTCTCACAAACCATTTGGTGGAACTGGGCTTTTTTTTCACTTCATTGCTCCTCACACACAACTCTTATTCTCAGTTGCACATGAAGCTCTTTGAGTCTGGTTTTCTCTTGTTCATTGTCAAGAAGTTCAACCCACTGCAAATACATTAAACTCTGAATTCATCTCTCCATTTGCAATGCTGTGAACTTACGTAGTTGTAGCAATGATTTATACCAGAATGCATTGTTCAACACTTTTGTAATTTAATCTTTCTCAGCTTATTAACTCAGCATTTAGCAATACAGACTGCAAAGACTACATAAACTTCTTAACAGTACACCAAAGTCGTGTCCATGCTGTCTTTGTACTAATGAGACTCAGCTCCACTAGCAGATAGCCAGAACCATCCCTGTACAACATTCATTGGAGGCATCCTCCTTCAGTTTCTTCAAAGACCTAGGCCACTTTTGTTCCAATAGCCAAAATGCCCATTTTTAGAAACCTGTACCTATTCAGAAAGAAAGCTTATCTCCTGTAGGCCTCACTGCAGGTATGCCACACAGCTCCTAGCAACATGGTGTGTAGGAAACTGTGCTCACATCCAAGGTTCTTAGACTCAATGACTCTTTCCTCAGCTTCTGGTCAGAGAAGACCAAGCCCAGCAGGATCTCAGGTCATCCCCAGGACTCTGGAGACAACCTGCAATGCCAACCTCCAAACGCAAGCACCAGCACATGTAGTTGAGCAGAATGGATCTGTACAGGGGGAAGGAAGAAATGAAGAGGAAGGTAAAAAGAAAGTGTATCTAGAAGTGACATCTACTTTACCAGAAAAAATCTCTGGACTGCCGATCTAAGATACTACTAGAGAAAATTCACAGCCTCTAAAATATCTTAGGGGCAACAGACAACTAGTTTGACCACTATATCTCAGAGCCCACCAAAGAGTAGAAAACCCTTCAATTAAAAGCTCACTCTGTACATGTAAATCCTAAGAGTGAACGAATTTCAACAATATCTGGAAAGAACCACCCAGATCCGAGGGACGCAGATATGCACAGCATCTGTGGCCATGGCTGGAAGGAGCAGAGCTGGCTCCAAGCCACCGCCTGCAGCCTGCCATTGGAAGGGACGGTAACTTGGAGCAGAGCACAGGCTCTGGCACACAATGTGCAGAGAAAAGCCCACAGCTGCATGAAGCTCAAGTCTGCAAAAATGTTTGAATCACTTCTTTGAAGAAATAGGCTTACAGAACCCTGCCATTCCATACTCCTTTTAAGAAAAAAAAAAAATAGCCTTTGGGTGAAGAACCAAAAACATTTTCCAGTTACTGGAAAAGATTTTTCCTCAAGATTTCCCAGGTATGTCGCTATTAGTTGCCAGTCCCACACCATCCCACAATGCTCACACTGTTTAATGCACAAGGTTGTCTCCAGGAGACAGTCAACAGAATGAGATGCAGTGCTTAAGAAAACGTGATCCTTGGTACATATAACAGTTTGCAAGCAAATCTTTGTTGTTCAGGCTTCTGCCTTTCATAATTTTGGCTCCTGTTACTACTCTATTGCTGTTAGGGAGGAATCCAATTTGAAACCAATAATACAATTTTCTTTTGATTTTAGTTTAAGGAAGACTTCTGCTATAAACAAATGTGGTTTGTGATGAGGCATTTGGGTTGGATCACTAGGTATGGCTAAAGATGATCCTGCTAGTTTCTTTCACCATTTGTGTCACACAAACTGCCACAAAATGTTACAAGCACAGATATCTGAGTCAATATCTGAGTCAATTCCTCTTCTCCGAACAGCAGTTTAGGCCAGGGCAGTCACAAAGTGTCCCTGTAGCTGAGGAGAAGGAATAATCTTAATGCTGCAAACTCAAGAAACAGATTTCTGTCATCAGGGGTCTTCTTTTGGACATCGAACAAAATAGCCCTGCAAAATACTGATTTACATTCATTTTGATATCTACATTTCGTATTAGGAATGATTTGTTGTAAGAAATATATGCAAAAGAAAGGCTTGAATTGCAGGATCTAAGATTGAGAAAGAAAATTCAGGATTATTAAAAATTTTGAGAATAAAAATAATCCTTTCAAATGGTTCTGATGAAGGCAAGTTGCTAAGAGGAAAGGATACAATCACCAGCAGAAAGTTACCACAGTTTAAAGACACGTAGCATGGAGCTCAGACATGAGTACTGAACATGAAAATACAAACTCTGTGTTGCAGCCCTAGGACAATCCACGTAGGAAGAGAGCTCAATGAATTTTCAGAAGCAAAGATTTGTAACCATTTGTAATCCAGACAGTATGTAAGCTAGTATGGGACTGCAGGTAGAAAAGGCACTAATGAGACAGAACTGCTATCAGCACACGAATCAGTGATTAACAATCCATCAACTTCTTTGGCAGAGGAACTGGCTTTGCTGTCTCTGTACATAGCACACAGGTACCTTGGCCTACAGCCACGAGCCCTGTGAATCCTGCAGTGAATCCTGCTGCTGAGCACCTGCCCTGGCACTTCCAAAGGCAGGCACATACAGCCAACTAACTGCCCCGGCCTGAAGAGGAAAGGAGAAAGCAAGAGCAGCAGGACTGAAGCATGAACAGCAGAAGCCAGTCTGGATAAAACACTCATGCTCTGTCTAGTAAGTGCTTGTGCAAAGGCACATGTCAGGAACTGTGATATTGTGAGATGTGCTGAGCGGAAATGAAAAACTACAGTTGGTTGGCACAGTGCTGACCATACAGGAAAACAAGAAACCATCCCAATTTCCACTATAAAATGTGCAAGGCCACAGGTTTGGTGCACATTTTTAAATGCAGCTTTTTAACAAGTGTCTAGTTGAAGAGCTATGTTCTGGCATGCAGCATGTATAATTTCAACATTGTTTTCCAAGAGTCACAATAGACCTGCTAGAGTATTTTACACATACAGTCACTTAAACTTTTAAAGAAAGCTGGGAGACCTGAAGTATATTCACAGCCCAATTCTATGTCCATAGGATTTTCAATAGCAAATTTAAAAAGTCATGTCACCATGGGAAAGTGAAACAAAAGTTACAAACAGCTTCCAACAAATAAAGCACGAATAAATACAGTAGCTAACAAACACACCCAGGGACTTATGACTCAAAACAAATGTAGATGGCCAGAAGGAGATCAAACTTCTCTTGGCAAATTCGTCATGGGAATGTGTGGGCAGCTTGGCAGCCTCACAGTGAGCTGATAATGGTGATTATATACAAGCATGATTCAGGCCAGCACATTAGAAATGACACATTGTGGCATTCTGATTTTGGCAACCTTTACTTTATCTGTCGCAAATGATTATCTGAAAGTAAGAAAACAAAACTATTTTAAGAAACTTTTGGTATACATTTGTCTTATTGTATGCATATATATACATACAGTAAAATCCTTTTGCATTACAAAAATTCTCCTCACCTTAGGTTTGTGACGGCTGTATTATACCAACAGCAGAGATTAATAAGCTGAAGAGCAAAACGAGTCATCAAGTTAATGCTATATAAAAACGCGGAGCATGCTATGGTACAGTGTAGGATGGAACTGAGTCTAAAGTTAGACACTAAATTTAGATGTTATATGCAATCTAGGTACCTATCCTCTCATTACAATTATAGGGCATATAGATTAAAGAACGATCCAGGTCACCCTAGAATAGAAACATGCAGTCAGTAATCCAAATTGCCCCCTAGGCTCCCATGACTGTATGGCCTAGAGATGAGTTCAGATGTGCACACATAAGCACCTACCATCACGTGGGAGGCCCCAAGGTATCGGAGAAATCAATACAGCACAGCTCATTCTGGCAATGATATCAGCAATTAATCAACTTCAAAGAGACATGGGAGACTTGTACAGCAACAGGTGAAAGCCAGGCACAACACAAGGCACAACACTCCTATGTGTCTCAAGTGGCACGAGTCGCTTATATGTTGCTTCGAGGGAAGGGATTGTCCTGCTCTGCTCTGCGCTGGTACAGCCTCACCTTGAGCACTGGGTGCCGGTTTGGGCACCATAATATAAGGACATGAAATTTATCAGAGAGTGCCCAAAGGAGGGCTACAAAGACGGGGAAGGGTCTGGAGGACAAGATGTGTGAGGAGTGGCTGAGGTCCCTTGGTTTGCTCAGCCCAGAGCAGAGGAGGCTGAGGGGAGGCCTCATGGCGGCCTACAGCTCCCTCACAGGGGAGCGGAGGGGCAGGCGCTGAGCTCTGCTCTCTGGGGACAGCGACAGGACCCGAGGGAACGGCATGGAGCTGTGTCAGCCTGGGGGTTAGGAAAAGGTTCTGCACCAGGGGGTGGTGGGCATGGAACAGGCTCCCCAGGGCAGTGGGCAAGGCCCCAAGCTGCCAGAGCTCAAGGAGCGTTTGGACAGGCAGACAGGTGGTGCTGAGCAGAGCCAGGAGCTGGATTCAGTGATCCTTATGGGTCCCTTCCAACTCAGGATATTCCGTGGCTCTGTGACATGTGGGCCACTACATCAAGCTCCATATTATTATAGGAATGTTTAAACTCAAAGCAACACAAAAATTGCAAGAGGTGGATCTGTATGCTTTTGATAAGAGCTTGGTGCCTTAAAAGCAGATTTCACATACTTTTAGACACATAAGGTCATTTTCAAACTGCTAGAGATAAAGGGACAGAACCCCCAACTCCCAGTTCCCAAATCCACAGACCTGAACCACATTCCTACAGCTCCTGCAACTGAGATACTGCTCAGGAAACAATTGTGTTAGCGTAAGATCTGCAGAGATACCTAGCCTATAGCTTTTAATGCCAATGCTGCAGTTTAGCATATTGCCACACGTTTCAGCATCAACTCCAGTTTGTATCTTTTCCTCTACTATCCCTGTCCCTTCTGATATGACTGTAGTGCAGTGTTGTCATAAAAGCCCTTCTGTGAGAGCTGGTGGGAATGTGCTCTGCAGGTGCCTGTGTCTGGATGGAGACGCAGTGACCAGAAACCAGGACGACACATGCACCCACCAAGAGACTGCGAGTAGAAGTCCTCCAGGAGGTGCTGATCTATGCAGGCTGGGCACAATGCTGAATCCCAGAACTGATAATCTCAGGGCACTGGAAGGTGTTGGATCTGCATGAGGCTCCCAGCACATGCTGCCATTGAGCTGCACAACCCAGGGCAAATACAAGATGGAGGTGGCTGCTGCATGCTGCCAAGGACTGCAGACACCTGGGGGAACAAGGGCCTGAGGGGCTTTCTGAGCACCCATCTGGAAGCCACGGATGGGCTGGTAGTGATTTATTTAAAAAATAAAGATGTCATTAATTTCTACTAGACCTTACCAGAAATTCTCATTTTACTTAAAAAACGAATTCCCTTGTACAGAGGATGCTGTGAGTGAGTGCTGGTGTAACTATAATCAAGGATGCCTGCAATGCTATCAGTGGAATAACTAAACTGGAATTTTTATTTATGAAGAGAATTTAGATAAGCATAGTATCAGCTGACATGTGACATATATTGCTTACCTGAACAATTCCAAAAGAAATGGCAAATAAAGGTATTTTAAATAAAGGTATTTACTTGTAATTATTTTACAAATAAAGGACAGTCTCCAAGTATGTAGTCTCCAATAGGCAACAGTTACATGTGCAAAATCAGATATTATTTGAGAGTCAGTCAGATTTCCATGTAGGTAGATGAGAAATATCAGTGAGTGCCAAAAAGTCCATCTGTTTAAAACATCAACTTATTCAAATACAGGTTAGTAAGCCCTGAAATCCTAAGGGGATTTGATAAACCTGATATGCTTAGCAGATTTTATTGTTGCCTTTCAGAGACTAAACCGATTACCAACTACTGTATTCTGTGCTTCTGACTGGACTAAATAACAAGTTTCTCTTCAGCAGCATACGAAATAATTAATACAAATAAATATTTTAAATATTGTAACATAGAGTTGTTTAGAGTAAGGCAGAGGACAATCCTAATACTGCAGTTTTTCTCTTCTAGTAGCACTACAATAGCAAAAATGAAATCTACAGAAACAGGCTAAAATAATTCAACAGGAGAAGTAGCAAGCAGAAAGAAATGGTAGTCCATGTGTTTTTGCAGAACTACAAAGGAGGTGCAGATTTGAGGCTTGGTTATTGGGCAGTTCAAAAACATGAAAAGAAAAGCTTTTAACAGAGATTAGTGTATCTTACAATTTTATTTTTAAGCATCTTCCTAATTGTGGCAACTTAAAAAGAAGCGAATTTTCCTTCTCCTAAGCACAGTACTACCATCCCCCACGCTCCCCACCCAGTGACATCTGGGGTTGGTGCTTTTCCTTGAAACTTCCCGCTGCTGCTACTACTGCTGGCGTGGTGCTAAGGCTGAAAACTTACAGTGTTAAAGCCGCTCCCTTCACACCTACAACATTATCAACAGCAGCAGCTTGCTCCTTATTACAGCAGTATAGCTCCAGGAAGAGTGGCCAGCCTGAAGACCTATAAGGATTTAACCAGAAAATTCAGGGCACCAAATGTGCTGAATCTAACTGACGTAGATTATTAGATGACTAATGTGTAGCATACAGCTTGTGCTCTAAATAAATTCTCTAGGCACCCAATGCAGTTCCCAAAGACTGAACTGGCCTCTAGGATGTACCCTTTTCTCTTTTTTTGGACTAAAACTAACGTAAAAAACTGTTTCAGACTAAAAGCCTTCCACTGTCATAGTAATCCAGGTCTATCTTGGATTAAACAGTCTGTCATCTGCAACTCTTCTTGGACATACAGTAAAAGCATATATTGCATGCGCATCAGGTATTTTTTCATTCCACAGATTGCAAGTTAATTTTTCTTTTATCATCTCAATCTAAGAGCTGGAAATAAAACAGAAATACTTGAATATAGACTATCCAAGCCCTTTGTCTGGGGAGCTGTTTCATCCATACTTGGCATTTGTTCTCGGAATCCAGTAGCACATTAAAAACAAACTTACTCTCTGAGTGCACCTGTTTTCCAAGCACAGCCTATTTATCCATCCGTCCTACCCATCTATAAATTATCTATCCAGAAGGTAGATAATTTATCTGTTTTTGCCAAAACAATAAATATTTGATTTGCAACATTCTCTTATAAGTAAAAGTAATTTCCTTCTTGCTGAGAAGAATCTAAAAGATAATTTCATCATGAACAAAGTGTGCCAGCCTTTAAGCCAAGTTAATATTTTTATTTAATGTACATTGAACTTTTGCAAGAGCGTGGTAGCATATGGTACGTCAAAATATCTCACCAAGATCTGCTTTATGTTTCTTGTCCAAGCGTGAATTTAGATTTGTACATTGAAATAGAAGAATTACTCAGAAGTAGCTGCTACACACCATTGATAGAAAGGATTTTTTAATGAGATGATACTGTCTGCACACCTATCTTCCTTACCTGATTTCTCAGTGCCCCAGTTAGTGCCAAAATAATGCAGTTCAGTGAGCTTGATTGGAGGAAACTATTGTAACTGCTACTGAAAAGCTGTACAGTTGAACTTTGTATTTTCTCTTGTGATTAAGTCTAAGGTGCAATGTATTTCTTGAGCATTAACTTAAAAAGGAAGACCGCCAACTTCTGGGAGTTGCTGCCTGCTCTCCAGACCTTCCCAATCGCCATTGTCTGAGCAGAGAGGCAAGGCAAGCGGCACCCCTTTCCCTTCCAGCTCTACAAATGGGACTAGGATGAGCTGGGAACACTGGTCGTCTGAGACGGACAAGATAACACAAACGGTAAGAACTAACACACCTCTCTTGTGGGATATTACCCATTTTGACTCTATACCTGCTTCCCAATGAGCTAAGTTGAAAAGAAACTAACACGTCTTTCCCTTCTCAGACACAAAATCATAGATAATTACACAGTTTGATCTTCAAAATAAGAGCAACACATATAAAGTGTATTAATGTTGCTCAAGAGTCTAGACTGTCTTATGAACGCACACATTACATACTAATAAAAAAAAATACGTGAGACTTTGCAATGGGTCATTTAAGCTAACCAAAACTCTTCTATGTGTGGTTTGCTTTAGAAAGTAGTTCCATCCCAACACAAACAGGAGCAAAACAATTCTGGCCATGGTAAGATCTACTAAATCTTAAGTCCATTTGAAGTTATCACCTCAAAATGGAACTCTTACAGACAATCCTCTGAATTTCTGTGCTCCCT
>VXAV01006079.1:51639-79779 GCA_013399715.1 Alectura lathami | reverse complement strand
GTCTGTAACAAAATGCACCGATCAAGCAGGTACAACACGCCATATAATCTAGATGACTCAACTATCCTGCCATGGTTATGGATGTAATTTTTCAGATATTACAAGAACAAGCCAACATTGCAAACAGTTTTCTTCCAAGTAAGAGATGAAAATGTTATGGATAAGATTCAGCTCCCAGATTCAACGATATTTCAATTTATTTTGAATTGAAACTTAAAAGCGCATACACAAAGTTGTAGATAGTTCCTTGAAACTGTAATCGCCAATATTTTGTTTTCCCGTTCAGTGTTGCCAGAATTTAGGGATGCTCTGAAAAGCAACATTTTCCCCCCTCATTCTCAGTCCTCCCCAAAAGTTAAAATGCCTTGAATTGTAACTGTAAAGACAGAAACAATACTTGTAATTAAAGGCACACAGAAACGAGAGACAAGCTTATGATGATACACTGAATGATCTTGGAAAGACTGCAAGAGATCAATTACACAGTACACAACTGCAGCAGTGAATCACTCTGCTAACACAGCTGACTTCAGCGACGTTGACATCCCAAGTCCAAGCAAGCAGCCAGGCCTCGCAACCCGCAGAACAGACTTGAGGCTCACAGCCTACCCAGTTATTTTTGGATCAGCACTAGAAGGCATTAGTTTCTCCCTTCTTAAATGTAGTATCACATAACCAATAACTACAACTAATAACTTGCGCTGCTTTCTTCATTACTGAGTAGAAATTTTAGACATCTTAATTGGCTTATACAGTATTAATAACAAACACATTGAAAGATTATATTACTAGGTCATTATACTTTACTATCTGATAAACTATGCTAGACGGACTTCTATTACCTAAATTGTCATTTAATTTCCATGGCCTCAACTCCTATTTTCCAGGCTACGTCAGATGGCTATTCAAGAATGTAGAAAAGAAATCGATGTGGATATTAATTGTGAATGTTTTTACCGTGTTTAATGCAAAAAAAAAAAAAAAAAAAAAAAACCCTAAACTTTGCTACAAATCTTTGCCAAATACTGAATCCTTGAGGGTTTTATTAAATTTTTAGGCCTATCCTGCCAATCTTTTTCCTTTACTAAGTGGAATATAGTGTAAGAATAAAAGCACATGGCAATTATAGTCAAGAATTTGAATATCAAGGGGAAAAAAAAAATAGGCCCACCCCCTAGCACCTCTGAAAAGGTGTATCATACAGGGCCTTGCAGGATTCTTAGCACGCATAAATCAAAGCATTCACTAATGAAACATTCCTGTTGAGAAGGAAGAAATTCTTCTAATTATATATATAGCCAGCATAAACATAATCAAAACCTCTCAATTTTAATAATTTCTTCAAGCAGTTGGTAGCACATTTCTGTGCTTTATCATCAGTATTACCAAAAATTAGTGAACGAATGTACATACAGTTAATAGTTTTCTTTTCTTCACATATACTGCCTTCCAGTTTTGCTAAGTACATAGCAATGAAGCACCTGTTTCATGACAGGATCTGTTTTCCTGTTTTGAATTCTTAAACACGCAGAGTATTCATCAGCACTCATTCTCATTCCTAGAACCACAGGCAAAGATTATCTGAGCATCAGGCAACTGCAGTCAAGTGACAGAAGAGTGAACATAACTTTGTCATGCAGTTAACATTTGTGCAAAACATGATAAGCTTCACTGAACTTTGCTACAGAGATTAAACTCTGATTTTGTTTTTATCACTGTGGTTAACACAGGTGGAAAAAAATCAAGGGCCAGATTGACAGAGAAGGCAAACTCTTAACGTGTAAAAGTCAACAGCAAAACTAAAATGCAGTGAGCCCAGAACCTTAGAATGAGTTTTTATTATTGTTGTATTTAAAAATATTTTGTTATTTAAAGCTATCATTTAACTCGTATAGAGTAAGCAAAGGTATGCAACAGCTTTCCAGAGTATGGAAAAAGTTTGCCGATCAAAGGAAGGTTTCTACTGATGACAGAATAATTCCATTTAAAAAAGATATACCCAGTGGATTCACAGAGCTCTCTACTTTTGCCAGAATAGAAACTGCATATCACTTGTATCTGCTTAGTGTGGGAGAGATACATAGAAAAGATCGGACTGAAAAAATTCATGGAAAAACTGTGATAAAATGGGGTATATTTCTTTTCTTTACATTTGATTGTGCTCCAAAAGAGCTAGACTCATCAAAAGGAAATACTAGATTAAAGAAAATTGAACATTATGGAAATAAAACCTGAATGGTAGTTAAGGAAACCAGCCAATATAAAACCATCTGAATTTGCTATCAGACACACAAGACTTCTACCTGAAAGAAAATCTTTGAAGAAAAAATGCAAAGAATCCTCTCCCAGGAGGACTGATTCTTTCCAAGTTGCTACTGCTTTCAAAGCAAACCATGGATATACTCACCCTTTTGCCTGTCTGTGGCACTCACAGAAATTCTAGTCTAAAAGAAAACCAAAATTTTAAAAAACAACCAAAAAATATTATTTTAATTAAAACATTTCCTATGTAGACAGTGAAAAACATATCTTGGCATAAAACATTAAACACAAGCAGACTTGATTGAACTTGAAGTAAATGTTGCCCCTTTGTTCCCACCTTTCACATTTTTCTACTGTCTAATTATCCACCCCATTAAAAGCCTTCTCTAGCTACATAACTGCCGCAGAGGAAACCACTGTGCCGTATCCACCACTCACACAAAATGAGAACAAATATCTTGTTTAAACCTGATTATTCTGGAGCTGGCATTCAGCACTGCCCTTGGTGCAAGCCTGCTCTGAACCCACGGAGCTGCAGACCCATAAGCACTGCACCTACACAGCAGCACACAGTGTGGGTGGCAACACGGAATGGGAAATAGCTTTGAGGTAAACTAGGAAACTACAACATTCACGGGCTAATAACTAAAATATTTATTTTTGAAAATACAAAAATAAACAAACAAAAAACAAACAAACAAACAAAAAAACACCATTATTTATCTAATGAAGGCCAAGTATAAGACTGCGACAGGTCTAAGGAAACTTTCCCAACAGGGTCTGGGATCCTGAAGCTTAAGACACCCACTTGAGACACACCTTAGGCAATGTGAGAGATCTACTCAGACTACAAATTATGAAGGGCCATCAGTTTTCATTGGTTTCATGACCAGTTAAGTCTAAAAAAGTCTGTCCAATTCTTGAAATATTTCAAAAGTCCACAGTAACTTAGTCAGACAACTAACACTAAAATCAACTCTATTGCAATTAGAATTAAAAAAAAAATACTTGTAGAGAAACCAACATGTTCTAGTTGTTTATTAATCTCCATAGTACAAATTAGCACACTAAACTTACTTTATTATTCACTAAGGTTCAAATAGTATATTCTAATTACTCAGAAGATGGAAACTTGCAAAAAGGGCCACAAATAAAGTCACATAATAAAGCAAGCCTTCTTGGAGGGATGAGAAGCTTTGCAGAGGGTCTAGATAGATGGGAGCAATCAGCAATGACATGGCCTTCAGCAAAGGGAAATGCCAGCGGTGGGATGGAGCAATGCCGGACACAGGCACCGACGGGAGTCAAGTGGATGGGGAGAAGCTCAGCAGGAAGGAACCTGGGGGTGCTGGTGACAGCAGCTCAGCGTGAGCCATCAGCGTGCCCTGGCAGCTGAGAGGGCAAACTGCATTCTAGGGTGCATTAAACACAGCACAGCCAGACGGGCGAAAGAGGTGGTTCTCCCGTGATATTCAGGGTTGGTGTGGACTCACCTCGAATAATCTGTGCAGTTCTGGGCTTCAGACTATAAAACGGATGGGAAGGTCCTTGAAACTATCCAGAGGAGGACAACAAACCTGGTGAAATGGTTGGAAGGCATGTGCTGTGAGGAGAGGCCTTGTTTGCCCTTCCTTACCATCAAGCACTGGCACAGGCTTGCTGGAGAGATGGTTGATGCCCCACGCTGTCTGCGTTCAGGAGGCATTTGCACAACGCCCTCACTGATGTGCTGTAACTTTTGGTTAGCCCTGAAGAGGTCAGGCAGTCTTTGGTCTTTGCAGGTCCCTTCCAACTGAATTGTACTATACTATACTATACTGCTCTATTCCACTCCATTCCCCACTGAAATCCATGTTGCAGTGGATATTGTGTGGAGCAGATCTGGACAGAGCGGTACCTGAGCAAGCATCACTTCTAGCCTTAACCTCCCCGGAAACCCAAGGGAAACCTTCCTTTGGTGCGCATTACTTTTCTGAGCATTGTTATACAAAATAAGGGTGTTTTTGGTTATTTGATAGTGCAGCCCCTTATTTGCTATTGTTATTTAATGAATTTTAATGCTCACAAGCTCCCTGATGGATAGAAGACTAGCTGATGAACCAAAGGAAAGCAGAATATAGACATATATTGCATTTCTGGTTCATCTACAGCACACAGTGTATTTGAAGCCACAACTTCAGACTGCTTTATTACTTTCACTATTTCTACTTTTATTTGAACACGTTTACTAAGTGCCAAGCTTTTTCCATAAAGGATGAGAGGATATCCATAAAATGGCTCTAAAAATTAAACGGCAAAACCCACTTCATTAACCCAACCAGCAGAAGAAGTTGAGCCAAAAGTGTTTTAACCCATCAGGCTGCTATCTAGCTTCAGTCAGCCATGCTATCTTTTTGTGATTTTAAACAGCTTGTTGTGGAAATTTTGAATGAAACAGTGGGCCAAATTCACAGTGGTTGTCTGCATCTTGATGACCTATACTGCAATAAGATTGCAGAGAGTATTCAAACTGTGTCACGTGAGCATATAGAAGCTTTCAAGCATCCACAGTCATTAATGATGGCTTGGAACCCAAAGCCTGACAGTAAATTAAAATCTTTATTATTTCCCCACTGTTCCTGACTATTTTGCCAAACCTACCACTACTTGCTGTGTGAGGTGGGGATGGAAATCTTCTAAATGAGCATAGCTGTCTTCTAGAGAGGCTACTTGGGCTATTTTGCTCCAGAAGAGTTGGTCTCAAAGCAGTTTCTGGTGCTGTCCTGGTACTGTCAATTGTCAGTCTCTCAGCATAGCAACACAACCCTTAGAAATAACAGATTTCTTTCATCTGTTCTGGCACTCAAAATAAGACCATATGTCTAAGCAATAATATGCAAAATTTTCCAATGGCCTTTTATTTTTCTAGGAGGAAATGTGATTTACATAGATAGAACTTTAGGATCCATTTACAAGATTCGTGAGAAAAACTGGTTTCCTTATAGGAAAAAACACTTCTCGCTGCTCACAGGAAGCAAGCCTGAATACTGCAAAGTCACTGGCTTTCCTGAGGACACAGCCCCAACGTAGCTCTGTCCATCTGCCTCTCACAGGAGCCAAATGGAGCTGACTTTTCTAGGAAAAAGTAAAAACAGGAAGGGCACAAAAGGAGCTGCTGGGAGCTGCTGGAGGAGCACCACAGAAAGCAGAGCAGAGAAAATGTGCAGAAGAAAAGTGAAGCGCTGTGACTGAAAGCAATGGGAGCGGAACAGTTCAGAAGAAGGCCCCAGCAGATGGAGAACAAAAAGCAAACTAAGCAAGTGAAACGGTAACGGGATTTATTTCCTATGAATAACTGAGAGAAACAGAGCTCACAGGTAGGAGTCATGAACAATATGGAGCAAGTCCAACCTGCACACAGAAACACTAAGATGAGGGAACAGGCATGAATGAAAATGCAAGGGCCGAAGAAAATGAGCTCAGCAGAATACACGAAAGAAAAGCAAGTGCTGTGAGTAACTGCGACAAGAGCTTCGGGCTGCCACAACCTATTTCATGCACAGCATATGCACATACTAGGTGCCTTACTTTGCTGATTGCTCTCAGCCTTGCCTGGGAGAAAAGCTGAACTCACACTGCAAATTGTAACATTTCCTTTCCTGGCCAGGAAGCGCAGCCTCAGTACTGGAGGAGATGGGCACTGCACCGGAGTCAGGCAGGGCTGTATGCTCGTGAACGAGCGTTGTATTGACTGCACTCTGCCACAGACAGTCACTGGCACTGGAGGTAATGGCCTTGGCCAAGTTACTTGTCGCCCCCAGTAATCATGACCTAAACTTTAAGTTCACCATTATCAGCAGCTTCAATCTGCTTTCATGTATCTTGACAGGAGAAGTGTTCACAGACCAAATTCATTTTCACCCTTCCAGGCATCTGAAACACCCGATAACTCCCAGCACAAAACAGATCTACTGGCTCCAGGTCCAAAGGCAGCATCCCTGATTTATCAGCTTGGGAAAGGCAACTACTTCCTGCAAAAGGCACCTAAGAACCAATTCCCATTGTTGCGCTACCCTACTGAAACCTTCAGAAGGAATTACAAATCACAAGCTTGGAGGGAATGTGAGAGTACCCTGAACAAAGCAGGTACTCGAAACATGTCATCCCCTGGGAAAGCATCTCCCAGCTTGGCAAGTTTTTGAAGCAGGAATCTTCAAATTACTGTGTTCAAGCAGAACTATTAAGTAGTCCTCTGGAAAATGAATGCCTTTGTTTAAAAACTTAAACAAGTCTATTATTAGTAGTACTTATAGAAAACAATAAAAAACCCTCCTAGATACTCTAATTTCTCCCACAGGAGGGAGAATGAGCGGAGCAGCATCTAAACATTTCTAACCTTCTATATTTTAAAGTAGGGACACAAGTTTCAAGAGGTACACATGCAACTCCAGTAAACTTGTCTAATTAAAAAATTCTGGATTTGCATGTACAGAATCCACAACATTTACCCTGCTGCGTATACAGACACATTCTGATGAACTAGATAACTTCTCCATAGGCGTACAAAATTTTCCAAAGAAAAAACATCTATTGCAAACAACAAAAGCAAACTGCAATTTTTTTAGAGTGCAAAGTAATCAAGTCTCACTGCTTTGGTTTGGATTATTACCTGTGGTGATTCTGTAGCATCTATTGTCTGCCATTTCTAATGTGCCAGTGACAGCTAAGTCCAAGATCTGTTACCGAAATGCAGGTCAGCAGAACCTTCTGGCTGGGCCCACATAGCTGCCCTTCCCCTTCCCATTTCTTTTCCCAGTGGATCTTGTATTCATAACCGTGCCCAGTTTTAATGTCTTTTCATTCTTTGCTTTAATTACACTGCTAAGGAAATATGCCCATTCGAAATCAAAAACCAGTCAAGCTCATCTCCTTCTAAGAGGAATTCTATTTTATAGGAAATTCACAACCTTTCTTCCAAAAATAAAGCTTTTGTTTGTTTGTTTACTTCAGATGAACAACATCCCAAGGACTTCAGCATACTTTCCAGTCCATTCAAGCAAAGCTTTCACCTAAACAATTGGGCATCTTGTCATACTCTGCTTTTCAAATAAATACACAACAGTACTGTAAATGTCACTCTTCAATTATTTGGTTTTTTAAAAAATAATAATGCATATTTCTTTCTGCTCTTTGATTTCCATAAGCTTCACAATGAGTATAATTTGTATTCATTTTAGATGTATGAACTGAGGTTAGGATTTTTCTTTAAATACAGAAATGGATTTATCAATCCATAAATAATACTGCAGTCAGCTTGGATAAAATGGTATCCAAGTAACAGAAGACATCGTTAAGCCCCCCCCCCCTTCTCTCTACCACCCCCACAAACCCAACCACATACTGGGCAATGAAATGTGAGACCAGCAATCGGTAATATCTGCTTTGGCTAGCAGTATCTGGTACATAATTACCACTAGAGATGGAGCAGGTCTAGACTGGTTTCTGTTGTTTGGGTTTTGTTCTTTTTTCCTTCTAAAGAGAAGAAACCACCAAAACACATCCTGAGCTTTCTTCAAAGCTGGCTGACAAAAATTCCACATGTTAACAAAAGGCAGTTTTAAAGAGCAAACCATTATTTTGCCGGAAAGAACAGGCATATATTAATTGAAAAATATTTCAATTATCAAAATCTTCTTTCCCTCTCTGACATGAGGAATTATTTACAATTTTGTTCTCATATTGAACTGTCACATCATGTCACTAAACATTTTTCCTGGCAGCTTAAGCCTACAGGAAAGTAATTATAAGCTTCATTTCTAAACCGCCTGATTAAGAAAAATTTTTTGTCATCAAGTTGATAAAATGTGCATGACAGACATAAAACCATGGATGACAAAACTTTAAACTAGTTTTTAGATAACACTTGCAAAAGCAGAGAGATGATGAAAGCAGAGCAACTAAGAGAAAAATGGGATTTCTGGGGTTGGTTTCCCCTTGCAGCTTGTCACCATGCACATACATGTCACCTTGGTTCTATTAAAGGGAAAAGAGAGAGGCTGTTTTTGCTCAGATTACCAACTGTACTGTGTTCTCATGCTTAAAGAAAAATGCAGCTAATATATATCCTACAGCTGAAGTGATTCTGAGCTGTTTGTGTTAGTTTTCACAGCGAGGCTGTTCACTTGCCTTTGCCAAACATTGTGAAGGTCCTGCCCGCCCAGCGGCCTGCTCTCCAACATATATAATGGTCGAGCTTGCTGACAGTCCAGTCTGTCTCATCATACTGATTATTAATAAAGATGCTAAACTGTTCAGCCCATGTTTTAACCACTGTATATCATTACTTGAAGAATAGTTTTGTTCTACTTCCCAGCAGAACAGAGAACTTGAGTTTAAGTAGAGCATGATGGTATTGGTCTGAACCAAGCACCTCCCAACACTGTTCCTGTCTCCTCTCACACAAGCAGAAGTTGGAACAAGGCACAGGTAAGCCATTCCCCTGCAAAATCCAGGTGAGAGTCTCACCCAGATTCACCATGTAGTATAAAAATATTTTTTTGGTTTCAAACCACATGAAATTGCTGCAGCTTACATTTTCTTACACTAGGAAATAAGTATTAGCTGTTCTCCATCCTATAGCAAAGTCACTTTTGTACTATTTGTAATTTTACCTTTTGAAAACCAAATTACTTCAGAGTCCCTTTAGAACGTCCTCTCTAAACCCTGTCCTCATTTTTAATTTGGATTTTAAGTACTCTTGTAGTTTCTAAAAATCTGTGTAGTCTTACTGTACATGTTCTGTAATAACGAATGAGAAAAGGGACACTTTTCACTTTCTCATTGTAGGCTTTTCCCACTTTGTTGAGACGTATTTTCTCTCTTTATCTGCCCTAGGCTTGGTCTGCACTCCCTTTCACCTCTACTTCCATGTGGTCCTTGACAGGATCTTCTGGATTTGGGCTCTTATTTTTCTAAATGCTGGCTTTTAGAAAGCAAAAGGATCAGTCTGCAATAATTCTTCAGAAAGGAAGACAAACAAAAAAGATGCAAAAATATTTATCCAAAGACAGCTGGAAGAATTTATTTTCACATTTGCACTTTGGAAAATGAGTAAGAGGTTCTAACAAATGCTTCCTCTTCTAACCACATCATTTTCTGGATAGAATCTACCAGTTCATTTGTTTCTCTGCTCAAGGAGTGAATACTTTGCAGCAAAAGAAAACACAATAAATATCTCCTAATGTGGCAGCTTTTCTGTTTTCACTTGAAAAGAACCTCATTTTAAAATAATTTTTATAT
Organism: Alectura lathami; assembly: GCA_013399715.1. NCBI lineage: Eukaryota > Metazoa > Chordata > Aves > Galliformes > Megapodiidae > Alectura > Alectura lathami. The sequence goes on along the minus strand of VXAV01006079.1, from coordinate 70,239 downwards.
TGGCATCCACTGATGTTCCGTAGCAACCTTTCAGACTAGATTACAAAAGGTGGAAAGATTAATGCAACATCTTTTTTGTGATTAACAACCTCATTTTACCTATGGCTTAATGTGAATAACTAATGGCTGAAAGATAGCCATCTCTTATTTTCTTTGAACTGTCCTAAATACATTTAATATTGTTTCTACATTAGATCATAGAAAAACTTATAGCACTGATTTTTTTTCTTTCAGCATAGCACAGATAATTAGAGACACATATTTTTTTCTATTTCTAGTGTGTTTACTCATTCAAAACTACTTGGCAGTTTAGAAACAGTCTAAAGTAAAAGAAAGACATTGCTGGAGGGCTCAGTTCTCCCTTGCACATTACTTACTAAAAAAAAAAAGTAAAAATAAAAACAGTGGATGTTGCTGCAACATTTAAGTGCATTGATTCTATGATGATCTTTGTCAAAACACAAATATTCTGTTGTTAAAGAGATAGATTTTTCACAGTTCAACAATCCTCTCCAGTATGTTCATTACCTGATTATTACATTTCTAGTGTACACTGAAGAGATGAATTCCAGAAGGGATCATTTTCATTGGCCCACAAAANGATCATTTTAATTGGCCCAAAAAAAAAAAAAAAAAGAAAAAAAGTAATTCTGAATCAATTTTTTTAAAAATCAAACAAAAAAAAAACAAAAAAAATAATCAACACTGCAGATGGTAAGAAGTTTCAGTAACAGGGGGGAGGAAGAGAAGACATCTATGCATCCTCTGGCAAGCGATCACTAGTGCTTGACCAACGAAGCAGAGCCTGTCCAGCCTACAGCAGCGCAATGGGATAGTTGTGTCAGCCTGGCTCAGCGGAGAAAGTCACAAACTCTGGCCAAAGGCTGTGTGAGCAGCCACGCTGAGGTACATGCCAGCAGATGCATGCTTGTAGGAGACAGGCTCGCGTCTTCTAGGACAGCAGCAAAGCTCTGCTGCCCAACAAATTCCTCCAGCAGGTGTGCATCCTGTCCTGTGCATCCTGTGTCCATGCAGACAGAACTGCAGCACAACCACCGCCTAGCCTCCCAAGCGCAATTGCAAGAGCAATTCTGCACATTTCTTCCATTAAAAAAAAAAAAAAAAACAAACTGTTCCTGGCTAAATAATTTTGGTCAACATAGCTTGTTTCTGTTGAACAGCGTGCGCAAATGGTCCTTCAAAAACATGCACACGCTGAGAACAGTCTCAGTGTGGTCATTAGTTTCTAAGCAGCTTTGTACCCAATGAAATGGAAACTAACATATAACCCAGGTTAATACAGCACCCTGACTGAGACTGAGTGGTGATATTCCCCTTACGCAGCCAGGGCAGACAGCAAGTCATACAGGTCGTTTCCGAAGAAGGGAAGGGGAAAAAAAAAAAATTAATGTCAGGATACTCTCCATGCAGAACATGTTTACAAAAACTGAAGTGTTCCAGTTTCTGAATGAGGTGATCTTGCATGCACTTCATCAGCTTTCTCTTGTAAAAATTCAAGAGAAAACATAACTGCCTTTCCAATAAGAAACCTTTCTGGAATCCTCCCAGGCTGTGACATACTAAGAATGCTAATGCATCCTATTCTTGCTGTTCCTTGCTTTCAAAATCAGCCTCCACATCCCTATCCAGACCTGCCCTATGCCCTGCAAATTAACCTTGTTAATTTTGTCAAGCCATCAGAAAGATTTACACAACCGTCCAAAACCAATTTTCCAGGTGATTGGCATATAAAGGTTGTTTTTTTTAAAACTGCATAAGGAGTTTCCTCCTAGGTTCACACACATCAATGAACTACAAGAAAAATCGAGGGGTACATCACATAAATGATAATAATAACAATAAATAAAAATACTATCGTATGTTCTTTTCCAACAATTTCTATGAGAATTCATGGAAAAGCTGTCCTGTGGATGGTCTCACAGACTATCAGAAGACGCCCTACCTAAAAAGCTGGTTCTTTACTCTCCATTTTCACATTGGACTGAAACAAGCTTTCATCATTTACTAATTTGTTTCACGGGGTTTGTGCCTTGAACACGCACACGGAAACACCTATAAAGAGGAGGAGCTGAAAACTTCTTTCAAAGCCAGAGGAGTTAGGGAATTTCAACGAAATGTCTGCCTGCCAGCATGAGGAGCTGCAGAACATTGGTTCAGATTCCACTGTCGCATCCTATTCAGCACTAAACAACAGCAAGACTGACTTGATGCTAGCTGTTTAACAGCATAAAGACAGATAGCTAAATTATTCCTTTAAATTTTTGATATGAAATACTGCTTTGTTAAGACATTACACAGGAATAATGCAGTAGCCACCCAACAGTACTAACAGCCACAGGAATTTCAGCATTAGACCTCTGACTGTATGTTACCTGCTCAATAAAATCTCTTCTACTTGATTTTTTTTTTTTTGCCCCCCCAATGTTTGGAGCAAACATCCAAAAACACATTGACCCAAACGTTATTCATTCAAAGTGATAAGATAACAGCCAAGGAAATGAAGCTCAAAATATGCTGGCTAAGGGTTTAATACACAGTGCATACAAAAAAAAAAAAAAAAAAATGTCAGGAAGGAAACAGAAGAGAACTGCCAGCTTTGCATTTCTTGAAGCTGAAAAGAAACACAGGAATGATTGCTGGCCCCACCAAGCACTAAGCCAGCCATTCAGTGCCAGGATTCACTGCCACTGTGCATTGAGCCACACTTGATTTTTACAACATTGGTAAACTGAGTGCAGCAGAAATATTTTCAGCAGTCAGACTCAGAGACAAAATGTTTTCATGGCTTATGAAAAACAGGACCCTGTCTTCATATCCACACACAAAGTGAGCACAGCTCCCAGCAAATTGAGGAGGCTTTCCCTGTGTATAAGCTGAAAAGACACAAAAGCATGTTTTACATAGGCTGGTACACAGGTTTTTTTTGGTACTCTTTCAGTACTAGATTCTATAAGAAACATATTTCTACCCCAATGCACATCACAAGGGCAAGGAATAGACAGGACACTCCTAGCAAAGTGCTGCATGCCTTTCGGTCCATGGCTAATCTCACCGATCTTAGTTATTTATAGTTCAAACTCTTACATTTCTTTGTTATGAGAGGGATGGTTGCTCAAGGGTGAAAAAAGAGTAGGTCAGCACCAACTCTGAGCCACAGCCACTTCATATTTTGGGTCTGATAAGCAAATGAAATTCCATCTAAAGTGGAAATCTCAGAAAGGTTGTTGTCTTCTCTTGAATGGATTTAAAGCATAACATGCATCTATACGCATTTCCCACTAAACATTTTTATTGCAATAAAAGCTGATAGGATGTATAGAAGTGCTTCAGCATGGACAGTTAAAGGTTTTGAACTCCTTGTTTCTTTAACGATTTGCATAGGTTGCATGCACATTATGTATATTCTTCATAATGGGATGCTTGCTTTTGAATCAAGTTTCTTGACTGTCCCCACTTATTGTATTTAGTTTATATTATGGTATAGTCTCAGCGCATTTGAAATGAATTCTTTTTGGGTAGAAGATATGTTCCAAGAGTTCACCAATATGTAAGCAGCCATTCAAACCCTAAGATCAGACTACAGTTAGCCCAAGATTAATAAACAAATAAACCCACCACAGATCTCTCTACCCCCATCACAGAAACACAAACAAGCAAAAACAAACGACAAAAAAAAAAAAAAAAAAAAAAAAAAAAAAACAGAAAAAGAAAAACTCACCAAAAAAAAAAAAATGCTATACAGTTTCTAAGAACTCCAGGCCTTAGACTGTCCTGAAATATACTTGCATTTACTTACTATGGTCATCTGGTTGACAGATTAACACTATTTGCTATTGAAATTATAGGTCATAGAGGGCAGAGTGTTTATTACTTGCTTAAAATTTGCAAATCTATGCAGGTAAGCACGTTAATTAAGACATAAGAGATTGGATGGGAAACTATTCTAACATGAGCATGCACTAGTGAATGTGGTCTGCTTTTCTCTTCAGCTGAATATAGAAGAGAAAAATGTCACATTCTTTTTTATGGTGTACTTGTTATATTCCCACTGACACGTTAACATAAGCAAGAATAATATGATTAAATTATTCTGAACTGTGCAGTCATAAAGAATCACACATGACTCAGACCAACTGCAAATTGGAAAAACAGCCCGTAGTTCCAAGAGGAGAAACAGCAGCAGATTTTTGCAACCNTAAAAAAAAAAAAAAAAAATGTTTCTCATCTGAATTGTGAACTACCAAGATCTTCTGCACTATTTCTACCTTATCTACCTCATTATGATTGACTAGGTCAAGTGCAGCACCAATATATCTTTTTTTTTTTTTTTTTTTAATCATTAGCCAAATTGTATGACTTCTATGTTCACTCCTGCCTCTAGCAAACTCCACAGCTAATGTAGCTAGAGAAGATGAGTTCCTTTTCCTTCTCCATTCACTGAGGTGACTGAGGCTGCAGAGCTCCAGACATTTGAGGTGGCCAAGGCCACAGCAGGGAAGGCTGAGACAGCACCATGGAGATTGCTTCAAACCTTCTTGGAAGCAGAGGGCACATTCAGCAAGGTTTCAGTGCAATGGGACATGCTTTTCTCAGGCACCCATGGCATCCACATGTCCTGCTAGATCCCATCTCATCTGGTTTCCTTCCATCCACCTGGAGGCCATTAGAAGTGGAGCAGTGCCATTAGAAGTGGAGAGTCTGTAATAAGACCTGTGTAACATCTCTGTCAGTGACCTGGAAAAGGCAACGGTGTGTGCTGTCATCGAGACTGCAGATGCCACCGAATAGGGGGACCGCAGGCAGACACAAGAGCAGGGCTGCCACCCACAGGCCCTGAGCCTGGAGGAACAGGCTGAGAGGAACATTATGGAATTCAACAAGGACAAACGCAAAGTGCTGCCACTTGAAAGAAAACAAGAACAGGGTGCACTGATACAGGCTGGTGTCTGACTGACTGAATGATACAGGCTGGCTGAGGAGGGAAGGGCCTGGCAGCTTTCGTAGGCAGCAGGCCAAAAAGGAGCCACCAGCACGCAGGGGCAACAAAGGAGGCCAACAGCATCCCAGGCTGTATGAACAGGAGCATAGGATACTAACAGGGGCACGGCTGAGGGAAGTGATCATCCTGCTTTACCTGGCACTCATTAGACTGCATCTGTGATCGAGTGCAGCCTGCAAAAGGGGCATTGCATATAATGGCCACAACCATTGCAAAAAAATTAGAGTAAAATAAAATCTTCATGTTCAGGGATGCCAGGTACGCTCAATATCAAATGGTTTGTATTATTGTTGTTGCTGATATTACTCTATAAGTCAGGCAGGGGAAAAAAAAACTGAATGCACACTCAAGCTGGTTTCACACATCTGTGTAAGCCAGCTGAACCTGAGCCAAAGCATTGGAAAAGCTTATTGAGATAGGACAATTGCTCTGCAATAAACATGCACAAACAATTCTTCCACAAAATTAAACTAACATGCTTTGACAAAACTTACTAGGCAGACAAAATGCCAGATCACAGACTAAAATGGGCAGTTTAAAGTCATGGCAAAAGCTCATAAAAATACATGAAGCTCTTTTCAAGTTACTTAGCATGGAAAACTAAAGGAGTCATTTGTTTAGAAGGTATTCTTTTAAAACCCAGAACATGCTGTTGCGTTTACTTGGAGTATTTCTGTCCCATATGCTGCATCTGAAAAAACCTCTCAACTGTTAACTTGCCTTTTCCTGTAACTTCTTATTTCCAGGCACAGAGTGGAATAGCAGCATACATGATCCAGAGAGGCTGAAGCTCTGCTCACATCATCCCTCAGAAGAACTATTTCAAGCCAGAGCAGGTTCAGCTCATGCAAATATGTATTTGGTGCTGCAAACTAAAATTTGTTTGTCTATAACATGTATTGCCAACAGAAAAAGGACAAGACAGGTAGGAAAACTAGCCTTAGTCACACCACCTTCAACCTGAGTTGGACTTCACACAGTGCCAGTACTTAGACTCCAACTCCCACAAAATGATTTGTTGCAGATAACATATTCACAGAATGCAGATCAGATTCAGTGTAGCAGATCCAGCCTCAGTTTTCTACAGACATATGGGTAACTACTGCCTTATTTCTCTGTTCAGGTAACTGTAGAATAGATTCACAGGAATTTATTTTGAAATAACAGGTTATTATAAAATATGGGAGGATTAATATATAATTCAATATTTTGACAAGAGAATAAATTTAGTTTCCTAATTGCTAGACCTTGATCACATTATCATTTAAAGAAAATCTTATTGCACTGGGTATTTACTCCGCAGAAGCAAAATTTCTGAGAATATCATAACAAATCATATAAAAAGAATATGCAGCTCCTTCTCTCTAGTGGACACACACACATTGTATTGTATCTGCATATTTCAGAAAAGAAAAGCAAAAAAGTTGTATTTGAGGGCAACGGAGACCTCCACGACACAAGGTACGGCAGGGGTTTGCTTCAGCCTTTTGACACTTTCTGTGCAAAAAAATTTTCTTTAATGAGTCAACACCAGAATCCAAAGTGTGGGGAAAGAGTTTATGTCAAATTTGTGTCACTTATGTCCATCCAATAGCTAGCAAAGTCTTCAGCTAACAAAATACACCCTTAGAAAGTCAGCTTCTGTTCATGTAATCACATGAATTTAAGCCCTGGAAGTGTGACTTCCAGATTCTTGACGAAATGAATTTCCACTGAGTTAAAAACTACCACGCTGTGGTTAGCTGAAGGCTTTTCCTGTATTGATGTGTGCCTCCTCAGGCATTCAGCTCATCAATGCTCAATACTTTTCCACCCCTTCTCCCCACTCAGCCGGAATGGATGCAACACTTACCAGCACTGCCCAGGACCAGAAGGCTCAGAGAAGGCAGCCAAGGGTCAGCTACCACTTCATCTAATCGGAACAGATCTGTACGTGGCACAGCCTGGCCTGAAGCCCGGAGCAGGTTTAGCTACACAGATGGATCATTTGTTCCTGCCTGTTCAGATCTCCCTTCTCCCTTCCAGCATTCAGCACTGGCCATGATCTACAATCCTATTTAATGGATTTCCATGGATCTAGGAAATTGTATGGGCAGGAGACTGCATGTCCACTAATTGACTCTCTACGTGTACCTGCAGAAAGGCGGTGGGTTGAAGGACACAGACAAAAGATATCAGAACTATACAGATTAGACATGACTTCAATAATAGTTCCCTCTGGCTGATTAATGCACAAACTAGAAGATGATTTCTCCTACAGAGGGAAAAAAAAAAAAAATGTAAATAGAAGCTAGAGTATATTACTACAAAGACAATTCAGCAAAACTAAAAAGACTGATTATAAAGAGTTTGGGCTTTCTTTGCTTGAAACTGAAAGCTCCTTGTGTTCTTCCTACTTAGTTTAACATATTTTGGGATTCTTTACCTTTGCTAAAATACAAACAAAACCATTTGTGCAGCAGAGAACAAAAACAAGGATTATAAAAACGTACAACATGCTTAGTCATAAGACATTGACAATTCGGAGAACAAAGCATGGCATTTTCATGTGCTGTTTGAGGCTGGGAAAAGAAAAGGATTTTTCCTACAATAATAAGAAAAGGTATGACAGAAGGACAGTGGAACTCCCAGGAAGACGATGATTGAAATAAAATATTTATCTCACAATATCAAGTAGTTTATTCTGCTTTTCATTCTCAAAAATTCTCAAATGCTGCTTGCCTTTTCAGATGAGAAAATAAATTACAGACTCAGCTTCCAAACCAGTACCCAACTTACTACAATATGTTGTTGCTCTTGCAGAAGTAGATCTCACTAATTAAAGGGGTGAAAAGACCACATTAAATAGCCCTGATTTTGTTTAGTATGACAAAGAAACCTTCAATCATACGCTTAAAGCTTTGTGAAACACACTTCACAGCAAACCAGAACGGGTGACTGTTAGTCACACCCTCTGCTTGAACTGCCCGGGCAACATTACGACAAATAAACTGTCCTGTCCCATATTCATCTCCTCCTCCTACCTGTGTTTACCTGCTACATCTTCACTGCAGAAAAATAACTAGTGGACTCAGTAACTATAGTGCCAGGAGACAAAACCTACATGTGAGTAAGCTTAGGAAATAGCCTTAGTTCAAAGAGTGTCTCTTTATCTTACAGGTTTTTTTGGTACGATTTACACCTCAGAAGGGTGCACTCAATTTTTATGTTCTATTTTGGGTTTATCCCTTTACTCCAAGAAGGCCGAGAGCTTGGTACATCAAACAGCATTTGTCTCCAGCCAGGGCAGAAGAGCAGGGTCTCCAGTTTCATGCAGACTCCTGACCTGGCACACTTTCGTTCTACTGACAAACCCAATGCCAGCAGCTATGAGGCAAAGCTGGTTATGTTTCCCCAGGTGAGATGCAAAACGAGATGTTCTACTTTTCCTGAGCTTAGATAAAGTGTTGCTTTCAAGTAGCAAGTAGGTGAAAGCCACCTTCAAAGCAGAAAAAAGTAGTTCAGCAGGAGGGTTACCTTTTCTGATGCCTGTTTATACAGACACACTGAATATATTTATTCTCATCTAACACCAGCGTATTTAGTTCTTCCACTGCAGTGTTATAATCCTAAAACAGAATTTATATGCTGTAAACAAAGTGAAAAATATTTCAGAATTATCAAGCTATTAGAAGGGGCCTTCCTATACCTGACCCTTGAATGACCTAATAAATAAGTCACCACTCCAGATCTCCCGTCACATGAGCAAGAGGAAGGCTTTATCTGGCCTTTGCTTAGAGAGAGCAATGCAGTTGATAAACTGCATCCTCAGAGAATTTGGCATGTAACCTAAGGTTATTAACTAGACTGTTTTCTCTCCAGATCTTAAGCACTTAAGCAGAGACAAAGTGGAGAAGTGTGTGTAAGGAACAAGAGCACNAAAAAAAAAAAAAAAAACCCAAAAAAAAAAAAAAAAAAAAAAAAAAAAAACACCAAACCCACTGCACAGGACCTGAGGAGATCCAAGTCAAATCAAATCAGCATTCTGACTCAGGTATTCATTTACTTAAGCACTACAGTGCTCTCCCCTTTTGACTTCTACATCTAACTACTGAGCTCATTTGTACTATTCAGGTAAAGAGGTTTTACTGCCTCTTTTGTAAATACACCTCCACATACAAATCTGCTTTCCAAGGTCAGATACCTGCAGGAAGAAATCCAATAAGTCAGATACAGACAGTTATTGAAAACATTATAATGTACCTTGTCATTAGAACCATGTATCTCCAGTACAGATTTAAGGCAAAGGCTTTTTTCAAAGTTATTAGTGAAAGACAAAATTATTTTTGCCTTTGTAGAAAAGGGAATTATGTACTTCACAACAATTCTTCTTCTCTTGAAAAGCAGGGATGCTATATTATTGTAACTCCACCTCAAAAACAAACTTGAAAGTGTATCACTCACAGGGGACAGCAGGAAGAAAGCTGATCCTGCCTGAACCAGATGCCAAAATGATTTAACACTTCATAGCATTTACTCCATTACAAAGACGTAAGCTATGCATTAATAAGATAGATGGACCTAAAATACAAACTCAAAACTGAAGACCGAGCATATTAGAAGGTGTTTGGAATTTTTCAAATCACTTGTAGGGATATCTATGTCATGAATAGAAGAGAACAAGAGGCAGAAGTGTGATTTCAGTTTTCACACTAACTTAATTATTAGACAAAAAGTAGTTTTTCTAAGCTAGAAACAGATAACTGTTGGTACTCGAACAATGGGGTAGGAAAACCTAAGCATAAACATGCAAGGGTAAACTGCATTGCTTCTGTATGCTTCTTCTACATTTTAGGAGCAAAAAGTTATGAATTTGCTTTCTGAACTTTGATACCAGACAAGTCTGTCCTGACACATTTCCAAAAGTCATAAGTATTCCAACCATAAGACAATTGTGATGTTATTTTTTGGTTCTACATTATGTATACTTAATGCATACAAAAAGTGTTTACTCTGCGCTTCCTCTGCTTCCTCTGTATCGTAAACAACCTCAAGCAGTATTGTGTTTCACACAGGAATAGGCATTAACAGTACCCAAGTAAACTGCAGAAACTGATTACAACAGTAAGCACTTGCAAGAACTGTCTCCAGGGTGCCCTGTGACCTCCTCCTTCATCTAAGTCAGGATTTTTGCTTCCTGAATTATGCAACACACTACATTAGCAGAGTTCAAATTATGATAAGACCAAAACTTGCTTTCTTCTGCATACAGTTCAGGGTTTTTCTATTAAATTAGCTTCTTTAAACAGTCTATCCTGAGGAATACACATAAAATAATTCAATTACAAAACCTCTTTTGAACAGAAACATGTATAGATTCCTCCACAGCATAGTTTTCCCCTGAAGTCACACAAAGATTTAGATAATCTAGTCATCTTCATTATCCAATAATACGAATAAGATACTTGAATATTAACCATCTTAGATTAAATGAGGATCTTGTCTTCATATTCTCAGAAAGGTCAGGTTAGTCAAAAATTATTTATTCTGCACACTGAACGCATATTTCAAAGTTTGCTTCTAAATGAGCTGCTAGGAATTAAGTCTTAAAGGTCTGTAGAGTCAAAGGGAGCTCAAGCTCTACAAGTGGCAAAGGAGGCTTATTAAAGGGTTAATGAACCAGTGCTCCTTTCATGCCACTTGCAGCAGTATCCCCTCTTGCATCCCTTTACTATTAATTTATTCTGAGTTTACACTACTAAAACCAGCATCAGAACCAAGTCCTTAGTCACTCTCAAAGATCACCCTACATGTACTTATCATCACTGTAAAAGCCATGACCTAGTTATTTGTGATTATCTTCTAACCCAGATTCCACAGGCTGGGTGTCAAGGTAGCTCAGGCTCCTGGAGGTGTCCTGAACGTATGCAATCCTGACAATCCTTTAAGGCAGTCTTAAGATTCCTACTGACTTGCTACATGTTATGAAATCCTGAAAATTAGTCAAAATGATAACCCAACGTGCAATAATTGCACAGCAATTTACTTAGTTCTCTGAAAGTATATCGTTATCCTACTTCTGGCTCTGGGAAAAGAGGGAAAAAAAAAAAAAAAAGCATTATTTCTGAACTGTAAATTCATGAACTTTCATTATGGTTGACATATCAACCAGCACTTCTCAGTTAAAGGTATAGTGCTGTGTATAAAACCATTACTGAGGGGGAGGAAGGGAAAGGCAACGAGAACAGTGACTGACAAAGGTTCTGTCTCTGAGGGCTACATAGGCTGACCATGAACAAATGATTGAACTATATTCTGACCCTTCTTTAAAGTAACTATCAGATGGTTTCTCCTACCTTGCTTAGCTTGTATAATCCTACATCCATTACATAGATTTCTTTTTTCCCTCTTTTTTTTTTTTTTTTAGTTGAAATGTACACAGCGTGTTTCACAGACAGCTAGCACGGTAGCAGTTTCAGAACCACAAGCCAATGGTTACAGGACAGCCACAATAAGCGCCGTATCTTATTCAGTTCCAAGCCCTGTGGGCAGGCACGTGTGCACATCTCTGCGTCAGAAGCTCACAGGTACTCGTCCCAAGAGGCAGACCTAACCGAGTTCTGCGTGACGACGGGTGCATGAACAAGAGCGGTCGTCTGTGATTCACCAGCTGGCACTGAGCAGATGCCAGCTCCTCCCTGACACACTGCACCTGTACAGAGTCTTCAGGTCTGCAGGGAGCACAAGCCACTTGCTGCTGTGGATGAAAAATCAGGACTGTGTTTTCCAAGAAATGTCTTTTCTGAAACTTCCTTGAAAAAGCTGTGAAATTCTCTAACAAACTGGAAAATCCGACATGACAGATCTAATTGAAGGGTATTAACACCCGGTTTTGGACCTTCATCAATGCCATTTAGCATGACAACAGACAGCCCCTGCCACGTAGGCATCAGAACGTGGAGCAATGAGACCTTCAGCACAAAATCTCAGCATCGAGCGCTACAGCCACCGCGAGCCAGTTATGCATCAAATGCTCTGCTTACTTCTGAACCACTGAGCAGGCAGAGAAGGAAAGGGAAAGGTATGACACAGTAAAGACAGCACATGCACGAGTACTTAACCACCAAGCACATTTTAACTTGGGGTCACAGGTTAATAACAAATACCACTAGCACACTCATTTCACTTCCTCCTCCCATCAGAGAAGGGAGAAGGGCAAGAAGAGAGAAGCTTGTGCCTGACTAGCTGCAACTTCTGTCTTTTTCAGAGACAGTTCAGTACAAATGACTGATACAGCAGAATTTAATGCATAAAGTGAAAAATGCTAAATAAGAACGTCTATACTCTGAGATGTGCTTTCTGCAGAAACATTCTTCTCAATTTATTTTTACCTAGACAGAAGTACAACTTCTGAGCAAGCCCTCATCCCACTTATTTTGTGTCCATCAATGAAATCAAAAAACCGACGAGTTATGTGCCATTCCAGCTTCTCTATAAAACCTAGTGTAGAAAACCACATTTAATCTGCTTTAAATATTCAAATCCTGTTTGGACACTACTCTGTGCCAGGACTGTTTCCATTCAAGTAGTCCAAAGAAAAAAGGTTGAGTTTGTTTGTTTGCTTTCAATGACTGAAATGTACAAGAAACCTAAACAACTTTTAATGCCTGAAACAGCTTCACAGCAAAACAACTGTTTCAGTTTCTCGTGACTATTCATACCAGCTTTCAGTTGCTAGCAGTTTACTGCAGAATAACTTCTCATTTATTTGCTTTTAATTCAAGTCACAGAACTTTTTCCCCTGCGTGCTGACTCAGCATTCTTTTTCATAAATGCAAGCAAAGAACCGGAGGCCAACAGAAAGAAGAGAATATAACAGCAACCACAGCAACTTACCTACTTGATCAGGAACAAAAAGCACTAGGAAGCAATGAGTACTGCACACATAAATTCCGTGAGTACACCATTCTACAGTGTGGGCTGTGCAGATAAAATAGAATACCATGGGAAAATAATCTGATTGAAATTCTTTCAGCTTTTCCCAAAAGACTTCTTTCTTCTTAATACATCTTTTTCTATTACCTTACTTCTCCCTTTGAAATACCCCAGTGCAAGGCAAGGGCCTACTGCATCGGGTTTGTGAAAAGGTTTGGTTGTATTGCTGTTTAAAAAATAAAAAAGAAAAAAAGACTATCAGAGTGAAGTACATGTTCTTGAATAGATTTTAAGAAGCTTTCTGGAGCTACCCCAAAGCTACACTATACCTCTTTTCCATTTTTACTTTTTTTTTTTTTTTAATGTCACACTTACATGCGCATGCCTTATCAAGGCCTCTGTACTCATACATTCACCAGCTCCTCACCTCTCCTGTGACACTACCTACTGACCTTTCTCCTCCCAGAAGCAGTCTCCAGCAAAAAAAAAAAAAAAAAAAAAAAAAAAAAAAAAAAACCACCAGGCTCTGCCCTGCTCAGCTGTCTGGACCATCTCACCTTCCAGCAGGATCTCAGGATCTCTTTAAAGCACAACATATAGTGAGAAAAGGCTCTTCACATGCTAGCAGGGCTTTTGCCTTATTATTTCTAGCCTCTAGGTTAGAGCTGCACCTCCAGCCCAGCTTGGCTGCCTGCTCCAGCAGGTTAGCCTGGTCTCCCTCAGGGCTGCTCCGTTCAACTCACCACTGCGAAAGGGAGAGAAGGAGGCCCAGGTCCAGCTAACTACTTGTACAGAGCTCACCCTTGCCTAGTTCTACACAGTACGGGTTGTGCAAGGCATCCTGCTTCCAACTGTGGCCAAAAGTCTGTAGTTTTCCTTCTGCAGAACATTCTCCCCTTCTGCAGCTTAGGAAATTAGGTCTCTCCCATCTCTCAGAAGGTGAAAAAAGAAAATTGCCCCAGGTCTCAACAATCCAGCTCCCAGAGCTCCCTGTGCCCCAGCAGAGGGGCTGTCTCTTGTACATCAAGTTGTTCTGTTCAGACAGGAAGAATCTCCTCATACCTTCATAAAGCAGACATCACTAGCTGTCCCTGCCCAAAAATTGCAGTGTAGTAGGGTGTAATGGCAGCTATGGGAAGTTACTCATATTTGTATGCATAAAAGGTTGCTTATTCAGGACAAACCTGTCTTGAAATAAGAGAGGAAGAGAGGTGGAATGAAGCACAGAATTCCATTTTAAAGCACTTCCACGCATAGTGCAAGTAAAAGGGCTCATACAAAAATAGCCGTGCATCACAGCTCCTCCCTCACACCCCATAAAATTCAGTTTTTCCTAACCACACCAACAGCAGGCAGTGAAAGATCAACAGAAAATGAGGACATGTAAGTCTATCTGATACAAGATGCAGGATAATTCTATCTGCAGAGAAATCTTGTTGCAAGAAGGAAGAGTACACTGGTAATGTCACAACATCTCCACCCAACCCTCGGGTACCTAATGGTGAGCTACCATTGAGCTCACACTCCTGACCAAAGAACAAATGTGCAACGCAGCTGCAGCTCTGCCAGTCTGCAGCTTATGGTCACGGCTGTTAAAAAGCAAATGGCTCTGGTGTGAACTCAACTCCAACCTGAAGGACACCCTGCCATTCCACAGAAACGTAACTCCTGTTCCACAGACCCTTGAAATAGATCAAAATCGCAATGCTCACATAACACAAAGGCAGAATCAATGGGATTTCACTCTAAAAGGTTCAAGACAAAGCCCAGATCCATGCAGCTTTCTGTGCTAGCATAACCACTGTATCATTTACTCTTGTCAAAGACAGGAAAATAGCACATGCTTATCCCTACGAAGATCAGAACTGCTCTGCGAGGCGATCAGGAATATTACTGTTAAAACTAGGATGCAGTAAAGGGCAAAATTATTACAGGAGAAAAGGAGATAGAAGATGGTGAGAACGATCAGCAGTTACACCAGGAGAAATATCCTCAGTGTCATGCCTTCCAGCACTTGGTACAAAATCTTCCCATGTGGTATTAAGTAACTTCCAGAGTTTTCTGGAAGTTTTACAAGTTAATACAGATGCTTCTGACACACCATTGTAGAGAGTGTTTCCTTCCTTCACGCCCAGATTCATCAGTTTTCTTCTCAGAATATCAGCTAAAGCAAAAAGTGAGCACAGACCACAGTAGATGACCCAGCCAAAGTGCTCACAGATTTAAGAAGTGAAAATATAAATGTTAGCAATGGAAGGAAAAAGGAATTCTACTGCTCAGTATTTGGTAAAGTGTGGCTGCTACATTTTGAAGACCCTCTAGGATCCAGGGGCCTCACTTACAGGAGGTGGTAAAGACAAAACATCCCTGCCATTGCAGGTGGGACCGAGACCTGTGACTCTCAGGTGTTCAGCAGCCCCATCAGATGGTCTGTTCTGAAATCCTCCACCTTTAGTGCAACTTGAATAAAGGGGAAGAAAGAAGAGGGGCCAGCAGTTTACAAGCATGATACAGTTAACAATGACAGTGGGCAGTCAGAGGAAAGTGGTTAAAAAGGGAGAGAGCCCTCCAGCACTTAGATTTAATAGAACCACTTATTTTCTGCTCACAGAATTGCTCTGCTAGGATATAGAAGTGCTCCCTGAGTGGCACAGTTTCTCAATCAGACAAGCATTTACACTTGGCAACCAATAAAGGCTATTTGCAACGTTTGGTATTGAAATACGTGTTTGCATATCTTCACATCAAGATTCTGAAAATAAGCAGCTTGTGGGAAACCATGACTTCTTTAAACAACATTTAAAGGTAAAAACATTAAACACAAGATGGAAGTTTAGTATAAAATGTCTTTATGATTTGTGTGTTTAAAACTAGCACTCATTGAGTAAGGCATAAATGAAAGACCTACAGTAGTAAAGAGCCAATTGCTTTCACACTGCTGTAACTCATCAGCTTAAGGAGCATGCAGCCCACTGCCAAGAGTTTCTAATGCAATCCATGTCAATGAAAAGTAGTAAAACCATGTTTGTTTTCCTTATAATGCCTACTCAAAAATGTGCTTAGTTGCGCAAGAAAAAACAAGTTACAAGGAAGTTCTAAAGACATTTTTAAACACTATGGATCTAAAATCTCAGATGACATCTGAACTGTGATTGTTGTTTTTACTTAGTCATTTGTCCTCAAGTAATTAGACTCAGTATGCCAAAAGCTGCTGTCCCACGTGATTTTTTAATGCATCAAAAAGAAAGAAGCAACGGCTTCAAATGTAGGCAAAATGTCCCAACAGGAAGAAAAAGACACTTACTCACACCTCAGTGAAGTTCGTACATGTTTGTGAATTATATAGTATGAAATACAAGAGATTTGAGAAGTGCATTGTGTAGGACTTCAACATACTTCAGTACTAAGAGTGCTCCATCTTGCCTGGAAATTTTGCCATAGTAGGAGGGAAAAGAAGAAATTCAGGTGTTTACCCTGACATTCCCACAGCCCTTCTTCTCACCTTTCCCAGACATTAAGGTTAAGTATAAAAAGTGATAAATGCACTGAGTTGTGCAGAAATTCAATTTTTGGATGAGTGGAGCACTAGATGCAGATAGGCATTCAAAAAGAATCAAGCTCCTTGTTTCCTCTTACATATGTTTTTAGAGATGTCAAAGTGTAAGTGGTTCCTTGTAAAATTTTCCTTTAAAACTGTCTGAGAAGAAGAATATATTACTTGAGGATGCAATCTGCAAACATGCACATTTGAGATTTACCTGCTTGCTAGGCCAGTTGTCTGGGCTTAAGAGTCCCTGAAGATAACTTCTGTAACTTTCAGGTTTTGAATAGCTGAAGTTTGCAATGCAAGTTACAACAACTTAATTTTACTTACTGAAGAGAAGTTATAGAGTATCAGGCAAGATTCAGGTAGCAACTAAAATAGGACTGGTCTTTATCTACAGGTCACAGCTAGACACCACTGCTTGGTACTTACAGCCGACTTTTGGCAAGTCTGTGCAAACAGGACCATTAGAATTGGCACAGTATCTAAAAAAAAGTGCTGATGCCAAGCAATTGCAGCCCTTAGACAGGGCCCATGAGATAGCAGAAAGTTCTGGCACTTCTTCAGCACTGCCAACAACTCCTGTACTTTAGAATCATTAAAGGAGATATTTTGTCGACTTCAGATTGAATTATGTACAATGTGATGCCTGTCAAACAGCCTCAGCAATAGACAGTGCACTGGGAGCACCAGCTCCCACGCATGCAAGCACATCACAAACTTTTAAAAGGGCAACTGTGTTGAGTTCTCAGCATTTTTAATTTCATTGCCCTGATGTATTCTGTGGGGTATGATATATCCACACCCACCAGGAATCACCTGTCTCTATCAGAAAACAGTTCACTCAGACCTGACCTTCCTCACATGCTAGCCCAGAGATTTCAGCTGACCTTTCCTGCACACTCAAAGTGCTCCATGAGCTCGGAAGATGTGGTAATGAACAAATACTTCTGGCTTCTCTGCTGCACAGCTGAGGGGGAGGGAAGAGCAAAGCCTAAGCCAGTACATCAACCAAGAGCCTTCATCTTCAACATCTAATCTCCAGTTATGCTGTTCAAGGGCAATATGTATGATGCTCAAGGGAAAAAGGTAGCAATGAGTCTGCTTTGCTTCTGCTTGCGCTTTACAGAACACATTCTAGAATAAGCCCTATTTTAATCCTTAAAACATTTTTTGGGTTGGCTTTCCTTGGTTATTCTGAATCAGTATTTTCCACGAAGACTGCAACTGCTTAAAAGCAATCCCAAGTGAAACAGCCTCTCATTGGTTCCTTCTGGGATTTACTTTTTGGTTAGTTTTCATTTTACCTGACCTCAAGGGACCTTTTCAGGCGGGCACACACACAAACATCAGAAACCCTCTGAGTAAACTTTGTATTCAGTCACCAACACTACTAAAAGCACTATTCATCCAGCTAATGTGTGGAGTTTTTACTGATGAGTCAGCCTCCCTGGTAAAACTAAAGACATCATTTTTGTCAATTCATACATCTTGGCAGTAAGTAAAATATATGTGTTTTAATGCAGAGGTACCTGTCAGAGCACAGACAGAAGCCAGGCAGTAAAGCTGACGAGCAAGAACAAAGCTGGGGCTATGAACGTAACCAAGGCTTCATGTGTTACGTGAGGTTTATCACCTTACCTTTGACTTTACCCATATATTGTTTTAGCAGCAAAACCAGGGCCTGGCAAGCCAGTAAAGTGCTCATGATCTGAGCTCTGTAGCATCAGAGCTACAAAAAAAAAAAAAAAGCTGTGCTAATACCTACATACTCACCTTCGTGTCCTTAGCCAGAGCCATTTAACATGTTTTCAAAGTTTATCAGGCAGAGCGAGCGCTAAGTGAATGAGAGATGCGGCAGACAGGTTTCGCTGTGCTGTGGTACAAGCAGGCTGCATTCCCTGATGCGCTGCAGGGGGGACCCGGCGTTGGACTTTGCAGCAACAGGTGGAAAAGCGGTGACAAAACCCCGCTCGAGCCTGCCGGGGCCGACACACGGCACCCACGGGAAGCAAGGCGGAGCGCCCGCGGGGCGGGGGGCCGGGAGAGCACGGGCACGGCAGCGGAGCAGCACAGCTGCGCGTGGACGTCCACCGGCATCCTCCTCGGGCTGCCGCCGCCG
>VXAV01006079.1:34967-45063 GCA_013399715.1 Alectura lathami | reverse complement strand
GTGTAAAGTCCTTTAAAAAACAAAAAAAAAAAAAAAAAAAAAAAAAAAAAAAGTTTGAAGCAAATCTTCCTTGAAACATCCTTTTTAAATTAATTTCCTGAATTGGCTGGTGATGAGGAATGTCAACAATTTCTATAATACCAAGCCCACGTGTCTAAAATATGTGAAATCTTGTTGTTAGAATCTTTTCATCACTAACTCTTTACACTTTACATAGTTCTAGAAAAAGTGTGTGCACATATTTACATCTCAGATATTTTAGCGATCATATGGAAGAATATTTCAGATTATTAGAATTAAACTTTTTGACTGCTTTGTTAAGTGTCTTGGAACAAATTTTTCTTGGCTCCATTTTAGCTGTGCTAACAATGAATTTGGAGCTGAGGATTATTCAATGCCAAAAGGAGATGGCTATGACTTTATGGTACGATTTGTATCTTAATACTGGGAGTTCACTGTCTTGCTAGGAATAATAGGATTTAGAAGAAGGATCCAAACAGAATTTTTACTTAAATTACTGTATCAGATGTACATTCCAGCAATAAGGGTGGTAACTCTGTAAGTCTCCATCCATGTTTATAAAAAATGTGGTGAATTCTTTCTGCTCTGCCAGTCACAGGCATAATTCCAAATAACTTTAACACCTTCAGGATAATTTTGGAACGATATTAGCAAGTGCATTTCCAGTGTTTGTTTCCCTTCTCTCCCATTCTCACCATGTTTATGTCTGGCACTGTAATTTTAATGGTTTAGCCACTGACAAAGCATGCTCAGAAGTTTTCTTAACTACTTCCTCTCCTGTGCAAGGACAGACGATTCGGTGAGCGCGTTAAAGGCTGTGTCTTTTCCACATGTGCTCATTACCATAAGTACTTTGGAGACTGGCCCACAAAGTCCAACTTGTTTTCCAAATCATTAGCAATGTTTAAAACAAACCTTCTCACAAAAATGTTGGCATAGGCTCAAGCACAATTCCTACTTCATCAGCAACCCTTCCTCATGCAAGAGAAGCTGTGTGGGGTCCATTACAAGCAGTTCACTTGCTAAAGCACTGGAAGTTTAGTGCACAGGATTCCAGCCGTGCTTAGTTTTTTTATATGTAAATCATTTAGACAAGACCAATTAAAAGTTAAAATCAGCTAAATCAGCAAGGAAGAAGAAAGAGGCAAAAGTTTTTGAGATAATGAACTGCTACTTTCCAGTGCAAAGAATGGCACTCTGCTTTAACAAGAATCTGTAGATCAGATACGAGGGAGTCCTGGGCATCCCTGTCTATGACACCTGGTTGTTCACAGCTGCAAAAGGCCTAGTCAGCTTCATCATGCGCAGAAGACATAAGGGAAAAATAATATTGTTTGTAAGTTCACCAAGCTTAGCACCTAGGAGGGAACATTTGAGTAAGGGCTCATAAGCTACAGGGATGGTTCTTCTCAGCTCTCACTTCATAGGAAAACGAGGAGCAACCCTGAAACCATTTTCGATGTCATTCTCAACCTCATGGTTACTCAGGCAGCAGCAGCCAGTGGCCCACAAACTTATTCACTAGCAGACCTGCTCATCTCGTCTGTAAAGAGCCGTTCCTTGCAGTTCTGTGTGGGCCCTCAGAAGTCTGGATACAACAGCTTTTATGCACCGGCTGTGCATACCCTCCATCCCTACTACAGAGCCAACAAGTTTCTGACAAAGAAAAACCAATCCGTATTCCTGCACAGAAAGAAATAACTTGCCACCCCAAAAATCCAAAAGGATGCACTATTAATAAGTCAATATTTTGAAGATGAACTAGATGAGCCAGTTTGAGTATTGTCAGTATTTTCCAAATAACAGTATGTCCTTTTACAATGTTAAGACTATTTCTGTTGAAATTTAATTTGTAAAAATGTTTAGTATTATTTTCTGTCATGAGAAAGAAAGGGAACAACAGAGAACTTGTTTGAGCAGCAAGTTTTCTGATTTAAACTAGTCCTGCACAAGATAATTCCACAATTACTGTGGATATTCTGTTGCAGGACAATGATGACAGGATTTCAGAAATAATGTGGTGTTGTTGCCTCTGCATAGCAATTAGTTAGTGGCCTAGTTCAGATGAGAGTTTCACTGTTTTATAAAATGTCGAAAGAATAGCTGTCCCAGTTAACATAATTAACCACAAGGAACAGCTGAAGGGCACTGTTTATTTATTTCAGGAAACATCATTGAAAAAAAAAAAAAAAATTCAAAAAAAAAAAAGTGCTATAAATGTGCTCTAGGGAGAAATATGCCTCAATGGGAAATTCTGCACAGAGTACACGGAGTGGGCTCATAATAACGTCACTATGCAGCACCAGTTATCTCACCTGGCAAACAGTCAGATCTTCCTGCCTAAGTTTGCGAGCTGTTTTATTGATCTATGCTTGTAAGCAGCAAGAAGAGACTTCCTGAAAAAAAGTACTACATGCCTAGGGCACCTTATGTTAAAAATAAATAAATAAACAAACAAGCAAAGAGTCCTGAAATGGTTTCACCAAAGCAGAAGAGAACTCTATGTCCAACAGCAACATACAGCTACTTGTTACCCTGTCCTACCATTACTCCTTATGGAGTCCTTGTACCTCTTTAGGGAATGTTCATAGCCTGCATTTCCCACATGTAACTACTTAAAACCTCTAACTCCACATGAAGGACAGAATGCTACTTGTTTTCAGTAAATTCCAGCTTCACGTAGCCCATGCAACATGTTTCAGAAGGAAGGAACTGCTGGGAGAAAGAGAACAGCAGAAGCACTGCTGAAAGGCAGTACCTTCAAGATGGCCTTTTAAGCTCTCGGACAGTTACATGTCAGCATTAAATACTGATATTACCCTCTGTCACTCAGTTCTTACCAGAACATGGGCGCAGAAAGCATTTTTTCATGATGGGCTGCCTGGTCTCAGCCTAGCTGCCACTGCAGTCTACTGCCACAGAACCCTGAAACCACAGCACACAAACCCACCAGTGAAATGCCTTGCGTAGATGTAGGACTCAGGGTGCCACAATCGTATGGGCAATATTAATCACAGTGATCCATCGCCAAATTATTTTGTGGGTACGTAAAATCTGATGCCCTATTTGTCTAGTGTGCAGGCATAAAAATATGAGAACTCCCCTACTTGGTCAGACTAAGGGGCCACCTATCACAATATCCTGTTTTTACGAGCAATAGGTAATCTCTTCAGGAAAGTTTTTAAGACACGTAGCATTCCTTGGCATTCCCTCTCAGCTCATGGCAATAAATTGCAAGGACTGAGGACTTTCTCAGCCAGAGTTTACCAGCAGACTGCTACAGCTAATAACAATGTATTGTTTGAAAATGTATTGTTTGACAATGTTGTGTTCTCAGCTCTCACTGGATATTATTTTGGATGACTCCTACTTTTGTAGTATGAGAAATGATAAATAATCTTTATCTTTTACCCACGCTAAAAACCTTTGGAGTTGAGCTGACCACTAAAGCAGATTGTGTCCATGATGCGGGTGTACTGTGTCTAACTTTATATCACGTTGATATTCTGTCTTTAGTTTTCCATTTGTATGTGTAAATAATTTCTGAAACTCCATTTGTTTTTCTTACTGCCTTTAAATGTCTGTGCCAATTTCATAGAAAGATCTACAATGACTCTATGGCCTCTTTCCTAAGTGGACTTAAGTAAATTAGAGTAATTCAAAGAGAGTGAGTAATACTGGGATTAAGTATTTAATCTGCAATTTTGTTACCTCAGTTGGTATTGAGAGGTCTTATGAAACTGCATCTCACTCTGCCTGCCTGTGTAGCTGTGAGTGTACAGTTGGACTTTCTTTTACCAAGCTCTCCACATAAGGACAGAGTTTCATGAATTAGAATAGACAAGACTTTCTCATTATCCTGACACCATGCAACTCTTCTGCAGTTCATAGAATCATAGAACCATAGAAAGGTTTGGGTTGGAATGGACCTTAAAGATCATCTAGTTCCAACCCCCCTGCCATGGCAGGGACACCTCCCACTACACCAGGTTGCCCAGAGCCCCATCCAGCCTGGCCTTGAACACTGCCAGGGAGGGGGCATCCACAGCCTCTCTGGGCAACCTGTGCCAGTGTCTCACCACCCTCACAGGAAACAATTTCTTCCTAATATCTAGCCCAAATCTCCCCTCTTCCAGTTTATGGCCATTACCCCTTGTCCTATCCCTACATGCCCTTCTAAAGAGTCCCTCCCCAGCTCTCCTGTAGGCCCCCTTCAGGTACTGGAAGGCTGCTATCAGATCCTCCCCAAGCCTTCTTTTCTCCAGGCTGAACAACTCCAACTCTCTCAGCCTGCCTTCACAGGGGAGGTGCTCCAGCCCTCTGATCATCTTCATGGCCCTCCTCTGGACCCCCTCCAGCAGCTCGATGTCCTTCTTGTGTTGGGGGCCCCAGAACTGGACGCAGCACTCCAGGTGGGATCTCACGAGAGCAGAGTAGAGGGGTGGAATCACCTCCTTTGCCCTGCTGGTCATGCTTCTCTTGATGCAGCCCAGGATGCAGTTGGCCTTCTGGGCTGCAAGCGCACATTGTCGGCTCATGTTGAGTTTTTCGTCAATTGACACCTGCAAATCCTTCTCCTCAGAGCTGCTCTCCAGCCATTCTCCGCCTATCCTGTATTTGTACTTGGGATTGCCCTGACCCAGGTGCAGGACCTTACACTTGGCCTTGTTGAACTTCATGAGGCTGGCATGGGCCCACCTCTCCAGCCTGTCCAGGTCCCTCTGGATGCCATCCCTTCCCTCTAGCTTGTCAATGGCACCACACAGCTTGGAGTCAACTGCAAACTTGCTGAGGGTGCACTCGATCCCACTGTCCATGTCAATAACAAAGATGTTAAACAGCACCAGTCCCAGTACTGACCCCTGAGGGACGTCACTCATCACCGGTCTCCATTTCGACGTTGAGCCATTGACCACAGCTCTCTGGGTGCAACCATCCAGCCAGTTCCTTATCCAGCGAGTGGTCCATCCATCAAACCCATGATTTTCCAATTTAGAGACCAGGATGTCATGCAGGACAGTGTCAAATGCTTTGCACAAGTCCGGGTAGATGACACCAGTTGTTCTTCCCTTATCCACTGATGCTGTAACTCCATCATAAAAGGCCACCAAGTTTGTCAGGCACAATTTGCCCCTGGTGAAGCCATGCTGGTTGCCACCAATCACGTCATCTTCACTTTCTGTGTGCCTTAGTAGATCCTTCAGGTGGAAGGCACAGAGGTGAGACTGACTGGCCTGTAGTTTGCCAGATCTTCCTTTTCGATTTCTTGGAACAGTTCTTATGAACTTGTCCTGATGGCAAAAAAAAAAAAAAAGCTTCATGTGACCTTATTTATGGTACCTGAACTACGGGTACAAGAATTGTCAGTGTGCCCTGCAAAACATGAAGATCCCATTTGCCGAAAGCCAGAAAAATTATCATATTTCTGATGCCTATAGTCTCTGGTCAAACTACAAACCCTCTGTTGCCACAGCTGTTTCAATGGTTGATAGGCCAACACTGATCTGAATTACAGGAGACGTGTACAAGCTGCACATAGCTATCCTTTTGAACTTAGTGGCAACGTACCCCTCCACTAATCAGCTGCTCAGACACTTATGCATTAATGAATCATTCAAAGCCAGCATAACAGAGTGATCCTACTATATTCTGCTTAAGCAGGAGGAGCGCGTAACAGAGTTTACCAGCTACACCTTGGTAGAAATGGAAAGAATCGAATTAAAAAAGGAACACAGAAGGTTTTGAAAAATATCTTAAGCTACATATACAAAAAGGACAAAATGGGCAGTTCTTGCAATGCATACAGGTCCCAGAGCAATTCCAGTTAATGTGACACAGTAAACGTGGCCTTGTTCCCAGAAATCGTGGTATAGCTGAGATGCTGAAAAATATTAATGTAAACATTTTGGGTTCAGTATGTTCTTATTCTCGGTAATGTAGACTCCAGGTGGTGGATTTGGACATATGAAAACCAAAAAAGGGTAAAACGGGTACCATTAACATATGTTAAAGAAAAATACCAGCGTTCTTTATCACATGAAACAGTGTTTCCCCATCATAAAGAGAGAGATCTTGCCCTCTAAAGAACCCTTTTTTCTCCTTTGTCACAAGAATGGAAATACTGATTACTTCCAGCCAAGAGTCCCCATATTTAATTTTTTTTTTTACCATGTGCTGCATATTGGTTAGCTAGTGAAATTTAGGGCAGGAAAGGAGTTCTGCAGAAGGCAGGAGGTCAGGATCCTCACGGTTTATCCATAAAAAAGATAACTGAGCAGACAGCATCTTCTTTGTAACTCCTACGCTTGTAAGTGATTATGGACTTTTCCTTGCAATGCAGTTATACTACGTACTTGCTTCAACTTCTCTGATCACATGTGCCTCAAAATTAGCTTGATTACTTTCCTGCAAGAAATATGTTCCCACTGAGTCGGAATAAAGGAATTGTTGTTATAAGAACCAGCCATGTAGGCCATGCAGTAAGCCTAGACTTGGGGCTTTGAGAAAATTGTTGAGCCATAAGGAAGGAGGGTAAATTCTCTGCATTGTGAGATGTTGACTTTAAGTCCTCTTTAAACAATTTCTCTCATAAAGAATTCAAATGGTATAAAGTGGTTGCTGTCACCAGGCTATTTTCTATGCTGAGTAATAACCATAAGAAGGTTTTGTGGTTGGGTCAGAAACATAAGTTGTCAGAAACTTAATCTTCATGTCATAAGAGCACTGCTGTAACAATATGTCATAATGAATCTGACAATACAAAGTTACAATGAGAGGGCAAGTTTCAGTAACACACAGCCTTTGCACAACATTTTATCTCCAAAGTACTTGGTAAAGATGAAATGAACAATCATGTCACCTTTCTGGAAACATGTAGCTGCACATTCCTGCTGTCATTTTGCAAAATAATATGCCAAGGAAAAAGTACCCGTCATACAAAGTGCTGAGCATCAAGAATTTCCTCTGTTTTACAGCATCAGCCTATGGCCCTTCTAGAACCACGTCTTTAAATAATTTATCAGCTTTTGTAGGGAATATTTTGATGACCATTCAGGATTTTTGTTGTTTTGTTCGGTTTTGTGGCATGTAGGACTGTAATCTGAGTCAGGACATAGTCCCCACCCCACAGCATTTTCAAACCGAGGTCCCAATCCTGCAAATATTTGGGTGCATATTGTATTTTTATATGTGCAAGAGGTTCCCATTAAACTTCCACTGGGAAAAATTTACAGAAAGACCACACCTGCTGAGCTTCAGCCTTCTGGCAAGCACTGTGGAGAGGCCAAGTGGGAATTTGCAGGGAAGAAAGGTTGCCTGGATTTAAAAAGGGTGTGAACCTTCCAAGCTCTCCGGGTATGTGCAAGTTTATATTTGGATAACCCAACAGCTATGCATGTAAATTGTCAGGGAAAATTAATGAATGGTGCATGTGCAGTATATCAGACGTCTTTATGTCTCAACCAGTATTTTTGCATGCACCAAAGCACACATTCCTCACTGAGGGTTATGTGCAATGAGATCTGCTTAGGGTTTAAAAAGCCACACAATTTGAATGCATCTGAATGCAGAAAGCAGTTATCCAGGAACCCTTTTTATGTTCAGTTACGGTTTTCTAAAGAAAGTAAATGATTTTCTGATCAAATTATTATGAGATATTTCATGCTGGAATTTAATCTTGAAGTTTAAAAGAAAGAAAATGGAAGCGCTGCCTCAGCCATGGCTTCAAGTTCTACTTTGTTTTCTGTGGAACCTACTGCAATGTATTTTTAAGAAATAGTATTGTGTTTTACATACAAAAAACATTGTGAATGAACTATATTATATATCCTTTACCTGCTCTCGTGGTTCCACTCTACAACAACAACAACAAAATCTCATGTTCCAGTGTTATTCCTTTCTGATAATTCATATAAATCTCTTCATAGGAGCGTTAGCATGGTAGGCATATTTGGGTCCTATATTGTGAGCTCTTAACCAGCCCTGTAGCTCTTGTCAGCTTTGCAGTGGCTTCCAGTCCCCCGTTCCCTGTGCGCCCCAAACTCCGCAATAGTGTTTGTCAGGTCTAGAACTGCTTTTGGGGTTCAGGTACAGCACGTCTCACGGCTGTAAGTTCTGAGTCTTCTCCTTTACACCCACAGGTGACATTTGTACCACTTTGCAGCGTGATGAGCCTTCCCCATACTTTCTAAAAATATTTGATATCTCAGAATTATTTCTCTCAAATGGGATGGTGACCCAGGTTCCAAGGTACTGTAGGTTAATTTAAAAGATACTGCATGAAGTAGGACTTTAAGTCTGCCTTCGTAGTCGGCCTTTTTTCCCTTACTAGCCGCGCCATGCAATGTAACAGCCTGCTTGTTTCTAGCAGCGGAGATCCTGTCTCCTGCTCACTGCAAGCTCCCTCCTGCCAGGTGCTGAGATTTACACCCTCATTCATCAAAGCCTTTGGATACTTTGCTGCTGGACTAAGATCAGTGGCTAGCACTTTTCAGGATAAAGATCTGCTCTGAGAAGGGTCATCTGTTCCTTGCTCCTGTCAGAGGCTGGGGCCCAGATAAAGAAGTTAATCTGTTCTTCCTGGTGTGTTTATCTGGCAAGAGGGATGACTACACTAACCTGGGGGACCCTGAAATTAACTCAGTTCACAGTATCCCATCTGCTTTGCTCTGTAATTATGCTAAGATCATGGTAAGGTGTATGTATCTGTGTAAAACTTATTAATACAAATAATTATTAACAAAAATACATTAGTAGTTAAAATAATCTAACACTACATAGGCCACATTTTAACTTTATTATCTTTCCATCAACAATAATGAACTGGGAATTTGTCCCAGTGCACTAAAATCATAGCTAAGAAATCCTAAATTATTTTTGAATTAAGAACATAAGAAGCATGTTGACTGCACTGAAAAACTGAAAACATGGTTCATGTTGAGAGTTTCTACAGTACCAACAAAGAGCAAACCTTTTATTGGAATACAAGCACTTGCACAGCAACTTAATCAGTGTGTCAGAAGTCAGGGCGGCTGCGTGCACGCACGACGTATCAGCTGAAATCAGCCTGGAGCCACTGTGTTTCTCTAAGCTGTGTTTTGTTGTACTGGAACTGCTAGATCTGCATCCTGCCCTGTTACAGGAAAGAAGGACTCCACCAGGTCCCTGTAGCTTGTGTGGTACTTGCCAGGGGCAGGGAGGGAACAGCTTTTCAGGAAAGGAAGAGATTTTCATCACCTAACTGGCACTCAAAAATTTTTCTAATGCCTTTTGTTATGAAAAAGGAAAATTAGTTTTAAATGTGACCTTCTTATTTAAACAATAATATATTATTCAACTCCACACCCTTACCTAATTCAGAAGGCATGCCTCACTTCAGCCAGCTGAAGTCAAGGTTGGAAGCCTGAGCCATTCCCACAAGCTACAAAGAGCAAGAGGAGCCTCCCATCCTCCCTCTGTTCTCCTCAGGAGTCAGGATCTCAAAGTCCTTTCCTGAGGAGGGCCAGAAAATCCCAGCTTTCACCCCAGCACTCATTATGTTACTGTTGCTGCTCTGAAGAGTATTAATTTATTCTCCACAGCCTTTTATTAATTCCTTCAGGACAAACTACTCTTGTTCCTTCTCTATCCCCAAGAGACTGAGTGAGCATTATGTCCTTCTGACAATCTCCAGAAGCGGTTCACTTCTGTAAGTACACACTCATGCAACTTCACTAATGACAATGGGCACAAAGAAGCATGCAGGACCTGCAGTAACAGAGGCAGGTCCGTGCAGCTTCCATAGCACCTCCTACTGCCACACCTGCTTGTGGAGGCAGCTTGCTAAAGCAGAGCAGCAGCTGTATCAGATTGGAATTAGCTATTTTGTGCTGAGTTTTGGCTAACTGGAGTAGTTATCTGCACTTTATATGGCCCACATGCAGTTGTACACCAGCATGAATGAGTGATGCAGAAAAGATGGGGGAAAACTTAATTAAGTTAACTTAATTTGATAGTAGTACAGGAAAACATGCCCCTGACTTAACAATGAAGATGTGAGTATTAGTTTTTAGCATAAGTGAAAAAAAAAAAAAAAAAA
>VXAV01006079.1:20131-30695 GCA_013399715.1 Alectura lathami | reverse complement strand
TTTTTTTTGTTCTATTCTTTCCTAATAATGCCTAACCTTCTGTCTGCTTTGACAGCTACTCAACGCTGAGGTGATATATACATAGAAGTGACTACTTACATGGCATGATTTCAAACCACAATGGTAATGGTCAACTTGGGGTCCACTGCTGAAATCGTTTCTGCTTGTACATATCACCTTACAGTAATCTCTACTGGATTTTATCTGCCATTTCATTACCTAGTCTCTCAGTGGGTAAAATTCCTGTTACATTTATTGTATTCTTTTGCAGATCTTCATTAACTTACTCATCTTTAATTTGCTCTGTGACTACCTGAGTACATCTGCAGATGTTGTCTGTGGTACCTAATTTGTTCCTGAAGACCTCTGTTGGATTTAGCTTAAGTTGCGAGAGTTTGAAAGGAAAGGCTTTACTGAGGGAGGAAATCTTCAGAAACTCTTCCTCCCCCTTCCTTCCTCTTCCTCATTGGTCCCTGGCTACTTTTAGAAATGGAACACCTCACAGAGCTCAGGGAGAGTCGCTTAGATACCAGTGGTAACCTTTCCCATTTCTTCCCTAGGTAATCAGATCTCTTCTCCGGTCAGCACAACCTAACACATCAGTCTTCGTATATCATCTTTGTGAGCTAAATTGCCAGGGAAGATTATGATCTAACTTTAGAAAAATTCCCTGAGAAAACAAATCATTTATTTTCCCAGATGCCTGGACTTGAGAATGCAGCATGCGACGTTCTAGGTAGATGAGCAAAAAGCTAAAGGCAAAAGGCAGACAATAAAACTTGCTCTTGGTATAATAATTGAGAATTTGGCTAGTTTCTGAACAACACCGTCTCACAACCAGGCACTAGGCTGCAGGAGTGCTCTCTTTCCCTTCAGGCTCTCACGTTCCCTGACTCCCTGCCTGCCCTCTGCAGACCAGCAATTCAGGTCTTTCCCTTCTGGCATGGGCTTAATGCTGACCATGCACAGCGCTACATCCTCACACCTCTCCCTCCACGAGCCATAGGGCCGCACAGCCTCTAACCCAAAACAACGTAACAAAGATTTCCAGTACCAGCAGTCCGCTTTCTTCTGGGAAGGAGGAGCCAAGGGGGAATTTCCTACCTCCTCCCCTCAAGCTGGCCTGCCTTCTCCTCATCAGCCTTGGCTAATCCTGCCCATATCCTCGGGCACAGACTCCCAGCCTTGTTCCAGGCTGCGCTGTGCTTCATGCTTGATCCAGTATCTCATTTCACTAGGCATAGTTTTACTTGGCAAACCTGTAAAGGCTCTTAATTTGCTGATGTAATTTGTCTATTTAATTACTGTACTTTTTTTTTTTTTTGCTAACATTGACCTTTCTGCCAGAACTTCTACAGCTATTAACAGAATTACAGTTAGTTCATTAAAATGAAAATAAAAATCGTTGAAGTGTTGTATATGGTATTCTGCTTCTGCGCTTAATTATGAAAATACGGAATTTTAAATCATATGTTGTTGTGAGAAGGGGTTCGATAGCCTTATAAAGTAAGAATATGAAGATGTTCCAAATTCAGATGAAAACCAATGCTGTTTTTCATTTGAAACCTGCACATACAGTTCTAGTTTTGACTGCCAATTCTTATTCACACAGAAAACTAAAGGAATTGTTACTGTGTAAAGCTCTTACATGGTTAAAACAGCTCATGAAAATCCCTGAACATACTCATTTTGTGCCTGGTTTTCATCTATGGTATATCTGCTATTGCAGCATGAAGATCTGACAGGTTATCTGTGAACAAGTCAAGCCTTAGCTTGTATTGGTGAAATGGCAAAAAGAAGAGACGTTTTGCCTAAGTAAAGTGTAAGGCAAGAATATCTTGCAGATTTCTTTATTTAGTCCTCCTGTCACTGTGTTCTCTAAGAAAATGTCAAACATGAATGACATTTACATGGATTCTTTACATTCTCCAAAACCACAAGACGACTGGACCGGCCTACAAAATAAAGATTGCTATTTAATTTTCTTGTTGTTAGCAGCTGAATATTAGGACATTTCTGAAGTTTATACAGACTTTTCACAGTTCACAATGTAACATCTGCAAAAGTTACAATACCACGTGCAGTCTTACTTCTGCTTTTCTTTTGTGCATGGGATTATCTTGTACTGGAATTCCAGAACAGTGTGAAACAGAAGGAAGCAAAAGAAATACAAAACTAACATGAGAAAATTTGTAAAAAAAAAAAAATGGAAAAAAAGAAATCTTGCCATTTCTGTTAATCTAGTTGAGCTTTCAAATACTTTTTCTGGTTTTTTTTTGAGCCCTCAAGTATGAAAGTTCAGAATTCAATGTTAAGAATTCAGTAAATTTGGATACATGACTTGATAAGGAGTATGACAGCACAGAACGCTGATATTTCACTTTTCCCTGTAATTGATACAGCGGAGAAAGGAATTTGTGTAAACAACCACCTCTTAAGTACTGGAATTTATCTGCTCTTGGTCAGCTCCTTTTTACTAGCAAGATAAAGTAGTGGCATGAGAAATCAGGATGAAAATACTTTAAGTGTATCTATTGTAGGAGATTCAAAATATGTAGCAAAGATTGTAGGAGATATGTGGATCCAGTCTTCCCATAAAACTGAAATCATGGAGAAACAGATTCTACTCCATGTAATGATCTGGATTAAAGTTCCCATTTTCAGTAATGTTTAATGGTTACAAGATCCTAAAAAATTACAAAGGATAATGTTAGAAGCACAAAACTTGAGTTTTTAGACTTTAATCCAGAAATCTCTGGCCTTTAATCCTTTAATTAGGGATTCATAGCACTGTAAGAGTGCAGGTATCTCAATGGATCAATAGTTTGAAAAATGAAAATGACCATTACCTTGCTGACTTTTTGTTCTTTTTTTTTTTTCCTCCATTTAATCAGTAAGAAATCTATTCTTTAATCTTTTAATTCCAAATCTGTGATATAATTTCATCAACAAATTCAAGAACTGTTCAGAATTATCCTCAATTTATCCATAACCTTGATCCAGAAAAAAACAGTGGTAGACAGTTGTTATAGAATAGCTCATGATTAAGTGCGCTGTTGAATTGACACCATACTGAGAATGGCATTTACCTCATCTAAATTTAGCCACCTAGACATTTGGCATCTACAAAGTCATTCCAAAAATGTACCTTTAGCCATTCAAGCTAATCTTTCTAGGCTCCCTCTACAGGTTTCTATAGATTTTGAGCCCAAAAGCCTGTTGCTCTGCACTGATCCTTAGGAGCCTTAGTAAATACCTCTCTTTTGTCCCACATGCCTCACCGGCCATCCTTGTCTTTACTAAAGGTTCCTTTGACAGCTCCTAGAGAGAAAAAGCAGACAGCCCTCTCACTGTGAAACAGACCAAGTAGACAAAGTTGCAGAATATTGTGACCTCGTAGGTCGAGTCACTTCTTTACTTCCATTGCTAAATACAGTTTGTGGGAAAAAAGGCAGATAAAGTCAGTTAAATTAATGGAAGATGAAGCAAGCTGGTGTTGGAGTTATTGACAGTCTTAACACAGTTTATGTCTATATCTCTCAGAAAATAATCAAAACTGAATACCTGGGAATATACTGAAGAAAAGGTTTGTACATACTTGTACTGTGGCCCTGTCTTAGCTGAAATAAATTAAAAAGACGTGTGTCAGGCTTAAGCCTAAGGTTTAGTTTGCAGTGAAACAATGGCTGTGAACAGTGAGGAACGAACAGTACCACTGAGGAGTCTCATCCTGGCAGTGTGTTTTCCTCTACACTGATTTTGATACACCAGATGCACTAAACTTGTAAGAAAACAGTCAACAGCATCGGAAGAGATAGCTGTTATTAATTTTTAAATCAATGCTGCTACGCACAATTTATTTTAAGAAATGCATTACGATAGCATTGGATTGGTTGTTTTAATGTTTCATGGGAACTGTGGTTTATGACACACCATAGCTATATAAATAACATAGGCTCTTATTCTTTGATGCTCAACCTACCATGATTTCAATCCATGGGCAATTTCATTTCTAAAGAATGCACTGGAAAACTGACAGCTATGATAGCAACACGCTGTGAGAGAAACAGCTCAAACAAGAATTTTTCCTTGGCATACGCTTTCATGACTTTATACGACACGGAGCTTATGTTGATAAAATGTAAAAGCAGGTATTTGGTATTAGTTCTTTCTTATTAATTGGGTATAAACCATGCTGTGTAACAATTTGTAAGGCTCCCAATATTTTACCTTGGTTGTTATGCCTGGTGCTGCAGTGGGCCAGTTGATGGTGGGTTTGTTCGGCTGATTTCCAGCGTGTTCAGAAAACATAGAATGCTTCTGAGGTGAACGAAGGACTTTCTCTGCTATTTCTGTGAGCTAGCAAAGGCCCAAAACAGGCAGAAATGCCTGGAGTAAGTCATATGGCTATCAACTCTGAGACGCAGCTGCAACTATTGCAGGTGCCCAGCCCTGCAGTACGTGTCAGAACAACTGCGAAATGACAATGCACAAAGCTTAATTTTCTNTACTTCTCCTCCACCCTGCATTCTCCACCTGTATTTGGTGCAAAGTCCAATTTGGTGCCGGCATTAAGGGTTCCCTGGAATCCACCACTGCTTCCTTGGTTACGGAATGGGATCAGAGCTGCTATTGCACAACCAAAAGCATTATTCACTCAAACATAATTCTGTGATAACCTGACCAGTTCACACACATTGTACATGGCAAAAAGAAAAAAAAAAAAAAAAAAAAAAAAAAAGTTAAAAGAAAAGGGGGAATTTAAAANAAAAAAAAGTTTAATAGTAAGGTGAGACTTCAGAAATAATTGTGACAGCACTGAGTCTGAAATTTAAGATTTTTTTTTTAACCTCTAGTTTGTATCTGTAACTTTGACCTAAAATCAACATGGGTGGCTATTTCAGTGCACTGTGCAAGGTATTTTAGTTGCAAATGAAAGATGAAAGAGGCTTAGATAAACCAGTGTCATTTTGATTATAAGGTTAATAAGAAATAATTCTTTATTCCTTTACCTATTGTGATTTGATTGTCTCCTTTCTAAATTTGCTGATCTGCTCAAATGACAGCTTAAGCAGACAATATTTTTAACCAACTGAGCAACTCATTCAATGCCAATTTCAGCCTTGATTTTAAAAATTATCTAAATTCCTACATAGTCTATTGTCATTTTTAGTACTTTAAGCCTTAATGACGTTGTCAGATTTTGATGCTTGCTTATCATCAAGCAATGTAGTTTCCTTTTTGCAAACAATAACAGAACTATTTTGTCCTTTGGATAGGAGAATTGGCTGGAATAATTAAAAAAAAAAAAAAACCCACAGGTAAATTAGCTGATGCAAATTAGTTTGGTCAACTCTACACACTAAGACCTTTACTCAATAATATTTCACTATTTTAATAATTCAAGGCAGGAACTCATTAATTCCATCTATTTTTTGCAATTATTTGTTAGAAGTCAAAACATATTTATTGAAACAAAATAGGAGCATCTTGTGAAATGAGAAGTTTTCCTGGAGTCATCTCAAGAAAGGCTCATTCTATAACTGAGAAACTGAGACCAAACAGTTGCAATTCTGTATGTTTTACTAGAAAGAGGTGAGTTGGTGGAACTGCATTTGGCGTTTCCAGTTCTTTCTGGCAAGTAAAAGAAGAAAAAAGTAAAAAATGAAGTCAGGATCATACTCTGGGAATATCATCATATTTTTCTAATGAATCCTTTTCAGGAAAATATTAATTGAATATTTTAGAGTTAAGATAATAATGCTACTAAGCAGGATGAAATTTGCTGAAGTCCACAAAGTATGACTGTGCTAAGTAAGGTACATAGGAAAATTTCAGACACTGCATTTGCCCATCTTTTTTTTTTTTTTTTTTTTTTTCCCTTTGCATTTTATTTTCTGTGATTTTGACCTTGGTGTCATATTCATGAATTATCAAGTTGCTAACTGTTGCATAAAAAGCTTGGCGTTCTGCAGCCAGTGAATAATCTGGATGAGCAGACTACTGGCCCAGGGGAGTTTTCCTGTGCAGAAGATGGTGTGTCCTCCGCTTGGTTTGCACACATAACCGCATTTTGGTGGGCTCTGCTTGCACACATAATCTGAAAATAATGAGAGGGTTGTAGTGGGTTTTGTCTTGAAATTTGACCCATTACCTTTGCTTCTGTAGTTTCACATCACTCATGTGGAACATGTAGTGCACTTTTGTGTCACAGGACGCTCATGTTAATCAAATGAATTAGTTAAATTAAGCACTTAGCACTGTCACAGAAATGATATGCCAGCATTATTTGGTCTTTGCAAATGCACACAAGTGTAGTGTGTGCAGCACTCCATCTACGTGTACAGTTACACCAGTATGTGGACAGTGTTATCCTGCTCTAGGCCCGTGTAAGCACGCAGCCTGGGAAGTTTCAATAAATTGCTGCACGAACTTCACGGGACATTACATTTATGGTGTTCCAGAGGGCAGGTGCCCCCTTTCTAAATGTTGGTAACTGCCACTCCTCCATCAGACTTTCAGCGGGTTCCAGGTAGCAAAGCAAACCTGTCAGTCCTAGGCTGTGGATATACTTGACATCTGGCAGTCTCTGGTCATGTGCTAAACCCAAGCCAATTGGCTTGGGGCTTTGCTTTTTATCTCCTGCCCTGTGATCTGACAGATGTGGCAGGAAAGGTGCAGAAGGACTGCTTGAGGCCCTAAGGCCTCAGTAGCCTCGCTGCGAGGGTCGTACAGCCCAGCACAGGCCAGAGCAAAAGCCTACAGATTGTAGGGCCCCCAGGGTGGAGAATAAAGGAAATAAACCTGGAGGAGGAACTACAAATGAACCAAGAGAGGAGCTCACTGACTAGGGAACCTCACTCTCTGGAAGAGCTTTACAATGTCATGGAGGACTCCCTTTTGTTTATTCTGTTGTTAGCGACTGGGAAGCCTTTCTCCTGGCGATCTGCTTATTTAACTTGGAAGCCAAAAGACACTTTGTTCTGTAGTGAGCCTGTAAATTAGGCATATAGTCTTCAGCATGTATCTGCCAAAGTAAATCAAACGAACGGGCATTTCCATATGGTTTTTGGCATTCTATATTTCTTCTCAAATGTATGTGACTGCAGCCAGTGGCTTCCTACCGCTACTCAGCACTAACTATCAAAGGGCAAGGAAGCACAAAGCTGATACACAGCAAATGAATCATATTTTTTTAAAGTTCCTATTATAAATATTTGAAATGCAGAGCAACACATTCAAAGTTCTGAAGGTGGAAAAATGAAAGGATGCTTTCTGGAACAGCAGTGGTATCTTTTGTGTTCTTAGATAAAATTTCTGAACTAACTGAAAAAGTTCAAACAGGAACTGTTTCTAGACTGTAGCCCGGGTGCCAATTTTCGACAGAGGATATTTTTAACATGCAGTTCATGAATTGCTAAAATCGAGATTTTCAAGTGGAAAAGCAGAGCTGTTTGTGCAGCAGTGTGCTGTTGGTAATCATGATGAAAACAGAACAGGTACTGGAACAAGCTAAGCAGCTACACATCTCTAAATCTCTCCTAAAACCAGTATTGTGGTGACTGGAGTAATGTATGTATGTGTCAGTGTTTCATCCCCTGTTGCAAAAATTCATTTTTTATCAGTGTTATTATTGCTTATATGACCTTCATCCTAAATCAGGATCCTACAGTCATCTTCCATTATGTATATTTAATGGGATATGGGCAGAAAGGCTACTAGAAAGAAATAACAAAATGATAATGGTCAGTGTGCTTGGGTGCAGCTAATCAATAGCCTAAGTGAGGTAAGTATCCTGTAGGCATCACAGAAAGGGAGAGCTTTAATGAAGGATTTGTAGGGGCATCATGAATGAAAAGGGAAGCTTCTTTTGAAGTGAAATGGAGAGCTGGCAGCCAACACCGGGAGCAGACAAAGGATGATGGTTCCTGGTCAGACATTTAATGGCTGGAAGATACTGGGTGATGTTTCAAGCAGAGGGAAGTCAGCACCATAATAACAAGTCTATGGGGCCAGATGGGATGCATCCCAGGGTCTTGAAGGAGTTGGCTGAGCCACTCTCCATCATATTTGAAAAGTCGTGGCTGTCAGGCGAGGTCCCCAGTGACTGGAAAAAGGGAAACATCACTCCCATTTTTAAGAAAGGGAGAAACGAAGACCCGGGGAACTACAGGCCGGTGAGCCTCACGTCTGTGCCTGGGAAGATCATGGAGCGGATCCTCCTGGAGGAGATGCTAAGGCACATGCGAGATGAGGAGGTGATCCGAGACAGCCAGCACGGCTTCACCAAGGGCAGGTCGTGTCTGACCAATCTGGTGGCCTTCTATGACGGAGTGACAGCATCGGTGGAGCAAGGGAGGGCGACGGATGTCATCTGCCTGGACTTGTGCAAGGCCTTTGACACAGTCTGCGCCATATCTTTATCTCTAAACTGGAGAGAGATGGATTTGATGGGTGGACTGTTCGCTGGATAAAGAACTGGCTGGAGGGTCGCAGCCAAAGGGTTGTAGTCAATGGCTCTACGTCCAGGTGGAGGCCGGTCACGAGCGGTGTCCCCCAGGGGTCCGTCTTGGGACCGGTGCTCTTCAACATCTTTATTGACGACTTAGACTGTGGGATCGAGTGCACCCTCAGCAAGTTTGCTGATGACACCAAGCTGAGTGGTGCAGTTGATACCCCTGAAGGAAGGGATGCCATCCAGAGGGACCTGGACAGGCTGGAAAAGTGGGCCCACGAGAACCTGATGAGGTTCAACAAGGCCAAGTGCAAGGTGTTGCACTTGGGTCGGGGCAATCCCAGGTGTGTGTACAGACTGGGAGAAGAACTCCTTGAGAGCAGCCCTGCGGAGAAGGACTTGGGCGTTGTGATTGACGAAAAGCTGGCCATGAGCCGGCAGTGCGCTCTTGCAGCCAGGAAGGCCAATGGCATCCTGGGCTGCATCAAGAGAGGGGTGGCCAGCAGGGAGAGGGAGGTGATCGTCCCCCTCTACTCTGCCCTTGTAAGGCCTCACCTGGAGTACTGTGTCCAGGCCTGGGGCCCCCAGTACAGAGGGGATGTGGAGCTGTTGGAGCGGGTCCAGAGGAGGGCCACCAAAATGATCAGAGGGCTGGAGCACCTCTCCTGTGAGGAAAGGTTGAGGGAGTTGGGACCATTCAGCTTGGAAAAGAGAAGGCTACGGGGAGACCTCATTGCGGCCTTCCAATACTTGAAAGGAGCTTACAGGCAGGGGGGG
This sequence comes from Alectura lathami, assembly GCA_013399715.1. Classification (NCBI taxonomy): domain Eukaryota; kingdom Metazoa; phylum Chordata; class Aves; order Galliformes; family Megapodiidae; genus Alectura; species Alectura lathami. Next base: position 21,463 of record VXAV01006079.1, on the reverse strand, counting down.
GACCGACTTTTTACACAGGTGGATAATGGTAGGACAAGGGGGAATGGGCTAAAACTGAAAGAGGGGAGGTTTAGGATGGACATCAGGAAGAAGTTCTTCCCTGAGAGAGTGGTGAGGCGCTGGCACAGGCTGCCCAGAGAAGCTGTGGATGCCCCATCGCTGGATGTGTTCAAGGCCAGGCTGGATGGGTTCCTGGGCAGTTGGATCTAGTGAGCTAGTGGCTGGCAGCCCTGTCCACGGCAGGGGGGTTGGAACTAGATGATCTCTGAGGTCCCTTCCAACCCAAGCCATTCTATGATTCTGTGATGATAACAATCAGCATCTCCATGACAGTGAAATGGGGAGGCACAAGACACCGCTGAAGACACACAGCTTCTTCTTACTGCCGCAGAGGATTGCTGTGATAGAGGATTGTCCAGCATGAAGTCCCACAACTTCTGGTAATAATTGGAACGTGTGCAAATCTTGGCCTCTGCTGAAAAAGAGGTGAGGTCTGTACAAATAGAAGAGGCAGATAAACCCCATCTCAGGGAGTTTTGGCTATGCATACTGCTAACGAGGATTTGGTAACTGAGTCATGTACAGTTGTTTGTTTAAAAATCTTGGCCAAGCAGAGGTATGTGGATGAGTGATAATTCTTCAGATGAGTATCAGTTTTCCCTTACAAGTCAGGGCTATAATTTTCCATTTATTTTAACTTGTGTGAAATTCATTCTAACGTCAATCTTCTTGCATCTGTTTTGCTTTAATACAGTTAAAGTATGCAAGGAGACTGAGCTAGAGAGATATTCAGAAGCAAAAATTGTTATGTGTAGAGGAAGAGAATCTATGTGATTATTAAATCTCCATCATTCTTCTCTTTTGAGAACAGATACAAAGGCTTGTGAAGGGACAACAGTCCTCCCACTCTCTTATCTGGGCTTTGGGTTTGTCTCCTATACCTTGTTAGCTGCCCTGGCAAGCAGACCAAAGAAGAATATTACATTGGTATGAAGTAATCCATCGGTATGTGGAAGATGCCACCAAAGATGGATTCTGTAATATATTTAATTCAGAATATCATTTTAAATGAAAAGTGTGAGTATGCTGAGATAATAAGGAAACCAATATGCTGCTGCTGATTTGGTGTGGTACGGCTAACACCTCCGAAATAGAGACAACTTGCTAGAGAGTTTTGAGGCAGGAATTAACAGAAGCAGGATATTCAGCTCTTACCATAGTTAACAGCTCTTGTTGTCCCAAGACTTACCCCAAATTTACAGTTTTCTCAGGCAACTTCTGAAAAAGACAACATTAACATATTTTCTAACTTCCCTTTTTTTTTTTTTTTTT
>VXAV01006079.1:0-13488 GCA_013399715.1 Alectura lathami | reverse complement strand
GGGCGCGGGGAGCCGCCGGCCTCTGGAGCCGGGGCGCGCAGGTGGCTTCTGCGGGCTTTGCGGCGAGGGGCTGAGGGCACGGTGCCTTGGGCGCGTTCAGGGTTTTGTGCAAAACTGCTGCCGCCTTAGTCTGGAGGCTCAATTTTTGATAGGACTGAAAAGCGACGCGTTTCTCTGACCCCCTTTTCAAGCATAGGCTGCTCACGGGACAGCAGAGAGGGGCATGTCCATTATATCCATTACGTCTTCAGGGTTTTGTCTCCGCACAGCCTCGGCTGTGCCTTCTGTAGCCTGTCCGCATTTCCGAACAACCTCTCCTTTAATTCTGATTCATTCCCCCAGTATTTGTGCTACCATTCCTGCTCTCTTTATGGAATTGACACTAATTTTATCCAGATTTGTCACTGCTGGAAGCAGATTTATCTCGGAATCGCAGAAAGCTGTGCCAAGGTATTTAACTTGCAGACTGTGGAGAGAGGGAACTCCTTCAGATCGGACTCAGAAAAGCGGAGCCTCCCGTTCGAAAGGTCACGTTCGAAGGCAGGACCAGAGGATGGCTAAAGAGCTTTAGAGAGTGAAAGCCTTCCTCCCCAGACCCTCGGCTTCTTCCAGGAAAGCACCAGACTTCCATGCCGTTAATGCAAAGGAACGGTGAGCAGAAGCGGAGCGGGCAACGAAAAGCAAAGACCCGAACGCAACCCTCCCTCCTCCCGCCGCTTCCCGGCTGATGCCCCCGCACCCCGGGCAGGGATTGCCCCTGGGGCCGCAGCGAGGGGAGAGGTACCCCTGCCCTCCCCACCCAAGAAGGGGGGAAGAGAGCGGGGTGGGCTGGGCAGAACGGAGGCTTCCTGCTGCGAGCCCGGGGCCGGGACGGGTGGCCGACGAGGGTTGAGCCGGGTTTGCTGAAGTTGCAAATCTGTCCCCCTCCTCTTGCCCCCGCGCGGAGCCGTGCCGAGCCGNTTTCTTTTCTTTTCTTTTCTTTTCTTTTCTTTTCTTTTCTTTTCTTTTCTTTTCTTTTCTTTTCTTTTCTTTTCTTTTCTTTTCTTTTCTTTTCTTTTCTTTTCTTTTCTTTTCTTTTCTTTTCTTTTCTTTTCTTTTCTTTTCTTTTCTTTTTCTTTTCAAGTGTGATTTCTTGAACCCAAGTGAGATTTCAAAAAGCCTTGTTAAATTCATTCTTCTTATTGCTACTGAAGCAGCTTAAATCTCGTAAAAAACAGGAGTCACTGTGTATTTTTATTCTTATTGCCCCTCCCCCCCACCCAATAAATCAGAATGGAGGATGAAATCTGTGCATTTATTGAGCAAGCACATCCAGGGGAGTGAAGGGGGCAGTGACAGATAGGGTTAGGGTGAAGGCTTCTTCCAGGGATTTCCAAAATCTGTTTGCTTTGTCAGAGCAGAACTGTCAATTCTAATTTTCAGACCATTTCAAGAATAAGGCCAAGTTAAGGAGCTGGTTTGTGTTGTAGCTTCTCATATTTTATGGTCTGAAAGCTGCATGTAGATTTATGCAAGTCTAACCTGAAATGTGCTGACTTCCCTACAATAAGAAGCAAATCCCTGGCTGCTCTGAACAGACCAAGATAAAACGTTGTGAGGCAGTTGGACAGAGCTTTTCTCCTGTCTTCAGCTACACTGACAGGTAAATTCAGTCTGGGGTAGCCTGAGGAGAAGCACAGCCTAGGACTTCTTGACTGCAAACCTTCCCCTGAGCACTGGGGGTGCATTCTGCTGGAGTGAGACGGGTCATAGCGACAAGATACTTAAAGGATGCCCTGAAAAGGCAGGACACGGTATGTTTTGTGACTGCAGAAAGGTTTGATGTTGCAGAACAGCTGAAATTCTTTTATTTGTATGCACAGCAACTGGAATGCCACCAAACAGAGACCCCTCACAGTTGTCTGCTGGACTTGGAAACCAGAGGAAGAATTTTGCAATTTTCATCAGGCCAGAACACTTTCACTTTCTAGTTTCTGTCTTCTCCTGTCTTCTCTGAAGCAATTCATCCTGCCATAAAGCCAGAGCTGTCTGAAGGCTTCTAATTACTGTAAGCCAACCCAAAATTTGTATGGGGAAGGAGCAAAGAAAAGGAGAGGGCAGAGCTTGGGGTTTGGAGGAAGAGTAGAGAACAGCGTGGCAAAGTGTTAGTAAGATTTTGAGGAGATTTTGAGGATCTTTTCCTCCTTCCAGCTTGTAGCTTTCTCTGTGCCTTTCCTCTCTCCCCTTCTGTCACCCTACAGTGGTATCTTTGCAGCCATCTTTCCCATCCCCACTGTCTGGCAAAAGAAACCCCTGTGTTTGCCCATGCCACCACCTGTACTGGGCCATAGCAACTGCTGACTTTGTGCTCGATGCTAGCCTTAATTAAGCAGCAGAGTTCAGGTTAGTAAACAGAGCCTGAGTGCCTGGCTGTAAATGGCGATGCTGCCTAGTGGGACCACTGATGAATTTTCATCAAGCTCCTTGGCTTGGACTTCTTCCAGTTCTACTGCAGTGCCGTCGTCCAGTCAGTTCATTACAAACAAGTGGTTCATTATAATTGATGGAAACCTTGGCGTCCAAGATTCTCTTTATAAGTAGTGAGCACTTGAGTATAGTGTTTCGAACAGGAGGCTCTGATGCNTTCCTTCTTTTGAAAGAGTGGCTGAAGGGAGGCACAGTACTCCCCTCTCATTTGATTGCAGAATGTCCCTACACAAACCAAGTTCCTTGTGGGTCCAGCTGGGAAGACTTCAGCCATCTCAGTGGAACCCAGGCCCCTCTAAGACTTTCTATAAGAACCAGCAGTTAGTGAGTTAACTTTCCTTAGTGCTCACAGAAAAATATCTGCTACCCAGACCCTGAAGAAGAAATGAGAAAAGGAGGAGCATTTGGGGAACGGAACCTAAATAAGACATTGTCAAGCCTGATGAAAGAAGTGAATTTCTCAGTGCCTTGTACCTCTGCAGTAGCTGTATTAGGGCAAAGCAAAATAGCACACCAGCAATTCCATATTAGTATCACATGGTTCATCATCAACACATGATCGTCTGTGGTAGGCTTAAGATGGAGAAAAGGAGATGTTCTCTCATACAACATGCAGCTGAGCAGTGGAACGTCTCGATGAGGAGCATTGTGGAAACCAGTTTTTTGGATACAAGATTTTGTGAGGTCCGAGGGAAGACTGGGCGACTTTATGGAAGAGAAATCCACTGGCACTGTAGAAACCGCCTCTGGCTTAAAGTCCGTGAGGTGCAAGTGTTTATAAGAAGAGAGTGTGAGGGAGGAGGAGCATACATGGTTGCCCGGTTCTTGTGCTCTGCCCTAGGCAGCTGCATTTGGCCAGTAACACATCAGGGTTTTAGGGTTGGTAGACCTTTCGTTAGGCCAGGAAAGGTATTCCTACATCCTCATCCTATTATTTCTTTATTTTAACACCTTATAATTTATCCATAAACAGGCACAATTATCATTCCTTTTCAAATTTAGTATTAAGCAATATAATTAAGCAATAACCAAAACAATACTTTGAAAGTAATGCTGGATATACGCAGTAATGTTTAAATGTATGCATTTCTGCTGTACCAATAACCTATAATAGTATGGCCAAGTGGTGTCTCCCTGCAAAATCTTGCTACTGGGAAGACTCTGCTCTGCTTTCAAAACCTTCAGATATCTTTCCGTATGACTACATGCACCCCAGAGCTTAGGAGTGTGAGTCACTGTAATCTCCAGATGTCTTATGAGAGTCCATACATCTCCAAACCCTTAGTTAGCTGCTTTAAAGCCAGGGTAAGTATATCTATGGTATTGCAAAATGCGTTTTAAGTATATCCAAGTACGTAAACTCCAGGTCAAAGTCAGCATTCCATGCAGGCTAAGGTGAAAAACATCAAAAATGATGCTGACACAAAACTGCCCTCTGAATTTAGCATCAGAATCAACGAGATTTGTTTGGGTTGTAGTGTTTAGTTAGATAAAAAATGATCGTTGTTGCCTCTTACAGCCAGCTGCTATGCCTAAATGGTGAAGATGCCTCAAAGTTATGGGAGTTGCTGGTCCACTGCATGGCTTTTAAAGTGAGGTTTCCACTTCTTTTTCCATGTTGCACACACGCTCCTCTTTTTTTTTCATGCTGTATCTTTAGCTAGCCTGTAACCAGCTTATTTCACTGTATGGTTTTACTCACGTTATTCTAAACAAAGCTCGAGAAAATGAAAGCAGTTGTCTTTCTCCTGATTTACACTGCCATCACGATGTAAACCAGAAAGCTTAACCACATACATACCCTTGAATTGCTTGGCTTTTAAAGCTTAATCATAGGCTCTTTCTTTTCTACACAGCTGAGGTTTCCATGTAATTGGAATAAAGAATATGAGAATGGAGTGCAGCTTTCCCAATGGCAGTGGGCAGTAGGCAGTAAATGCCAGTGACGTCACTGCTGCCAAGGGAGAAAAATGGTCTTTTCAGTAAAGTTTTGAGCTTAGAATCAAGAGTTCTGGGTTCAGTTTCTGGCTCTGCCACAGACTTCTAACAATTTTACATTCTTTCTGCATGTTTCCCAGCTATAGATGAGAATAATACAGTTTCTTGTCTTTCAGATTTGAAGTATTAGCTCTTTGTGTGGTGTATCACCCCATCTAGGTGGGGCTGTCCACATAAGACACAGACTGCACAGTTTTGCAGCCTTTGTGGGATTCTGCAGAGAAAAGGCATGTCATGAATCAGCAGACTTGTCCCTCCTGCTTGGCTGGGCTTCCTGTGTCCATATGACCAGGAGACTCCTCTAGACCAGCAAGCAGAAGGCTGGTCTCACCCTTCTGACCCTTCCAACCATGGATTTTGAAATTCTCTGACATCCTGAGGGAGACTGAGATGCAAAAGAAATGAATGAGGTTTTGATGGCCCCAGCACACAGGAAATGCAACACAGGATCTGCAGGAGACCCATGCTTCTCAGCAGTAACTGAAGGCATCTAAAATGGCACTGGCTACCTTGTCTAGGTGCTCACATTGCTCCTTTTGCCACTTCCGGGAAATATAACCTTTAAAAGAGAAAAAAGAGGTCTTTTTAAGTAGGTTCCTTGGGAGAACAATTAGAGAAATGCCATTTTCCACAGCAGGCAGTTTCACAGATCTGAGCTGGATGGATAGTGCAGAACCATTGGTGACTTTTAGGTCACTTAAAGCTGCTACTTTTTGGCCATGACATTAAGGAATGAAATTGGTCTGGTTTCCCGAGGGAATGAATGTCATGGCTACATCCTGTCCACCCTTCTCTGTCTGCACATTAATATTGGAACGACTTTTCAATATGTGGGTAATATTCAGCCATGTTCTACTTATAACCAGTAGCTAGGAAAGGGAAGTGGAAGCTGAAAAGATAACCTGCATCCCTACAGTATGGGTATCACCATGCTGTACGCAGTGGAATGACTGAGGCTACTGAGGGAACAGCAGGTAAAACTCAGCTCTGTCCACCTCCCAGCAGGCAGCACAGCGTGGATTCTGGCTGACCAGTCTGCACCCATCTTGCTCGGGACTGTTGGGAGTGTCAGAGGCAGCACAGGAAATATTTACGGCATTTCTATTTTGAGCAGAATGTTAAATTCTGTTCCACTGATGTCAATGCTAGTGCTGCATAATTATGCTTTTAAGATACTAAGATGATTGTGTGTATTTCACCTGCATATTTTCAAATCTCTCTGTCTTGTTTTAGAAAAAAATAGACAAAATGGAGCACATGTTACTGCTGTTCATATTTTTCCTGCCTACATTGGGTCTCGCTAATGGAACAGAAACTGAACAAGATTTTACTTGGCACTTAAAAAAGATTCCCCAGATTGTGAGCGAAAGAACTTTCTCCCTTGACAGCCCTAAATTTGAAGCAAAACCCAGCTTAGAGCTGAACAGTGTGTGTGGAATTGAATGTCAAAGGAAACTGCCAGCACCCAGCTTGTCTGACTTGAAGAACCTCCTGTCCTACGAGACTATCTTTGAAAACGGCACACGGACCCTGACTGAAGTGAACGTCCTCGGACTGACGCTTGATCCAGCTGGAAACACAACGACACACAAGACTTCAAGAAGGAAGAGGCAGATCTATGGAACAGACAGTAGGTTCAGCATCTATGACAAGCGGTTTATGACCAACTTTCCGTTCAACACGGCTGTGAAGATCTCCACTGGCTGCAGCGGCATTCTCATTTCCCCCAAGCACGTGCTCACGGCTGCCCACTGTCTGCATGACGGCAAGGACTATGTTAAAGGCAGCAAAAGGCTGAGGGTGGGCCTGCTGAAGACAAAGTCCAGAGGTGATGGCAGGAAACGCAAAGGTGCCAAAAGAAGTAGGAGAGAAGCCCCTGAGGCCCAAGAGGATCCTGAAGTTGCCACAGGACTAAGGCGACGGTCCAAAGGTGGTGGGAGAAAGCAGAGGAGATCTGGGAGGAAGCAGGGGAGCTCAGATGGCATGCCCTCCTTCCAGTGGACCAGGGTGAAAAGCACCCACATCCCGAAAGGCTGGTTTAAGGGTGTCTCAGGGGATATTGCTCTGGATTATGATTATGCTGTTCTAGAGCTCAAGCGTCCCCACAAAAGGAAATACATGGAGCTGGGAATCAGCCCGACCATCAAAATGATGCCTGGGAGTATGATCCACTTCTCAGGTTTTGACAACGACCGATCTGGGCTGCTGGTCTACAGGTTTTGTAGCATTTCTGATGAGTCCAATGATCTCTTTTATCAGTACTGTGACGCTGAGCCCGGCTCCACTGGCTCTGGTGTCTATCTCCGTCTGAAGGAGCCGAACAAGAAGAAGTGGAAACGCAAGATCATCGCTGTTTTTTCAGGCCACCAGTGGGTGGATGTCAACGGGGAACAGCAGGATTACAATGTAGCAGTGAGAATTACTCCTCTCAAATATGCCCAGATTTGCTTCTGGATACATGGGAATGACGAGAATTGCGCACAAGGCTGAAGAGAGCTGACCCGATCTTGCCGAGCACCTGTATTGCCACCGAGTGAGAATCTGCCACCAGCAGTTACCGAAAGAACGTCATTCTACATCAGGATGCTCTCGACCTCAAAGCTCACAACGGTGACTTGAATAATGCTGAATGGTTGGGGGATGGGTAGCATTGCCAAACAAAATGTTTTTAATTGTAATCAACCACAGGTCTGCACTTAAAATCCCAAACTATATTTATATTTGCGGTTGTGATAAATTCAAATCTTTCACATCAGAAAAAATGACAACAACTGTTTGTCTTTTTTTTTTTTTTTTCTCCCAAGGGAAGGTTTAAAACTTCTCAAACTGGTATTATTTAACACTATCTATTTTTCCTATGCATTTGCTTTTCTCAGGGTTCTATTCCGATTCTTCAAATGCAAGTTGTGCATTATACAATACTTTACTGTATGTGCAGAAGGACCCAGGGTACTGCATGAGACCAAGAAACCATTTTGGCATTTTCTAAAGACCACAGCTCCATGTTGAGAAACAGCAATCTAGTTTGCGCTTGTTATTTTGGAAAACTTCCTATTCTGGTTGCTGGAGGAACACTCCCATGGAAACCCCAAATTTCTCTAGCTGACAACTAGACCTAAAATACAAGTTTTGCTTCATTGCTCAGTAAAAACAACAAAGAGAAATTGATGAACAGAAGTTTCCATGTTTGGCAGAAGAAGAAACCTCAGAACATAACTTAGTGCCTTTAAATATTCTTTGTGAACTACACAAGTCTTAAACATATGGATTTGTTTCCTAATCAGTGTTGGAGGAGCTGTAGCTTTAGTTTCTTTCCAAACATTTAGCTTTCCATTAGGTGAAGTTGCTGACTTCTGCGGTGGCTCTTTGACAATCATTCAAGCTTCACCTCAAAGCCACGGGTGATAGTTTTGTTAGGTGCTAACCATTTTTCAGGTGTCTGAGATCACCTTATAGGAGTTAAGCTTCATAGATAGGATGCTCTGGGTGTTAGACTGGGAGTAGTGGGAAGCAGTATTTCGCTTTCTCTTTACATGGTTTTACAAAGTGGGTAGTTCTAATCATGTCATATTCAGACTTAAGTGGGGTTATGGGGTTAAACTCTAAAGTTCTCCCAGCTGAGTGATACTGCCTTCTGAACGGTGGAGGAACTGCCCTGTGCGTTCTTACAGATACCACGCCAGGTAGCCGCAGTAGTGATCAAATCGTTTGGCTCCACGTGTTCTCTGAACCACACAGTTAATGAAGACACAAAGCGAGCTCAACTTCCACATGCTTTTATACACAAATCATTTTTCTAAAAACAGGTTGCTGTTGATTGCCACGCAGCTCTTAATCTTGTATTTTGTGTCAAGATTTTGAATCGCACAGGATTGTTGTGGTGCTATGTCAATCTGATAACAGGATACTGTGTATTTCAGATCACATCCACTGGGTTTCATTACAGTCACCATTATTCACCACTGCAATATTTCATTTTTTGATAAGTTTGTGCTGACCAAAAATCCTCTTTCTTCCTATGCAGGAGAAAAAATATAACAAGATTTTAAAATACTATTCATTTGTTGGTATATTTTAAATATGCTTGTAACATTTGTCGATTAAATATGACCATTTTTAATAACCCACTTCTTTGTAGATGATTGAAAACATACAACCTGACACTTTGGAAGTGCAGGCGTCTTTCTTTGTCATATTATTGCCAAAGCATAAAAATGTAACACTTGTTTCCATACCATAACTCTGACAATACTTCGTTATTTGGAAGAGATCTCAGTTTAAGAGAAATAATTTCTTTCAACTTCAGCCTTTTCAGGCCACATTTAACTTTTTTTTTTTTTTTAGACTTGTGTGGTTGTTTTCAGAAAACTAATAATAATTTTTAAAGTTTAGAAATTAATGTCTAATCTTTCAACATTAATTATTTTTGTTGCTGTCGTTAACATCTCTATTAAGACGTATGGCTTCACTGACTAATTTTAAATCACCTCAGCCCAGCATTTAATGCTCTTGCTCTATGCAGCAGGCCTACAATATTCTTTAGGCAGCTCTCTCTGTAATGATTTTCTTAAGTGCCTTTTTCCATAGTGACTCTAACAAATGAGGTACCACATTGTTAATCAATAAGTCAGCATAGGGCCATGGACTTTGTTACAACTCTGTCCTCATTGTTGGTTCGGGTCTGAAATGGATCGTGATAAAGCAGCTTAGTAAATTCCTTGTTTTGGGGAGTCTTCTTTAGGTGTGCTCATCAGGAAAAGAAATGGCATTGTTTCTTTTTTAGTTTGGGAATGAGGGACAAGGGAGGAATGAAAAATGTTGGTGTCAGCCTTCAAATGGTCTGGTGCTCTAAATACACTAAATCATCTGCTCTAAATACCTCAGCCACAACCTGAAATTCTTGTACCCCGCTGGTAACAGATGTTTATCCTCAGAGGATAAATATTTGATGCTCAGTGCCTTGTTTTACGGCACTAAGAAATTAAAGAGGCTGGCCAGAGCAGCATCGGGATTAATCAAAACTGACTGTGTATGTATTCAAGCCTCTGCGTCTGAGTGCACGCGCACAGACGTGCAAATCCATGGGCCTGGAAAGCACACGCTGGTTTGTCAGGCAGGGAGCTGCAGGTACAGGACAAGATGGACAAAATGCTAATGCCAGTTGTATCCTAATGCCAGGCAACATTTTGATCTGCCACTTACCCTAAAAAAGAAGGAAATGCTTTGTGTGGGCATTGTTCCTGCTTACTAGATGGTTTGTAAACCAAGGGTTTACGCACCGGCCAGCGCACTGCACAGAGCTGGTGGTACCAGCCACTGCAAGAGGGACAAGAATTTCTCAGACTTCCTTCGAATAACTGCCGTTGGGAACTTGTTATCTATGAGGAAATACAGGAGGGGTGTTCCTAGTAAGCAGTGTAGTGTACAAGCTTCAGGGCTGGGTTCCCAGCGTAGAAGGGGACGTTGGCTCTTTGGGAACAATGTGTCCCTGAAGCATTTTTCCCTGTTCCAAGTACTGGACTGGGCATCATTTTTTTCCCTCAGTCCTAATGCTTTTCCATAAGAGTTGAGCTTTTCCTTGAGCTACATTCCTGGCTTTAAGGTGAGGGGGGAAAGCAAATTCAGATGTATCCCTTTTCTTCTATAGGGGTACTGGCAATTTGTAAAGTTAACAAAGAAGCTTGCCCCAGGCCAAGGGTACGCCTCATGTACAAACCATTAACATATAGAGACCAGCTTCTGCAAGGCGTTTGTGCCTGTGTTTAGTTTGGGGCTCTGAGAAGTGCAATGGAAGTCAAAGGGGTTATCTTTGCATGTGGGGCTCCTCCTAGTCTGCAGATAAGGGACCAGCTAGTAGCACGCAGCAGTTACTACAGGAAGAGAGAGCAAAGGATGTTCATGTTGCAAGAAGCAGGTGGTGCACAAGGGATAAAGAAAGTGTGGAAAGTAGCAGGTGAAATGGCTGTGAGGTGACAGAGGGACCCACTGGAAGCAGGGGTAGGCAGCTGGTAAAGGCATAGTGGTGTAATTCAGTTGTAAAAACCATAAATTGCACGAAAAGCCCCCTTCCACTACTGAGCATGAGGCTCTTCTTCCCAATCTAAAGAAAGGGCTGGGAGGGCTGAGGCTCTGGCAGGGACCACGGGCAGGCAGCAGTCGCTGACCCACATCTGCAGGACTTGCCCAAAGTCACGAGGATGGGCTTTGCCCCCAGTGGGGCAGGGTCCTTGGGAAGCAACAACCCCAAACCCATAGGGTTGGCAGCGCGAGCCTCCAGCACAGCGCGTCGCTGGTGGGGTGGGAAGTGATGGGAATTGCTTTCACCGGAAAGTTTTAAAACCTGGCCTGTTGGCGGGGTTTCTGCAAAGGCTGTTCCCCATCAGAAAAAGAAAAAAAGCCCAAACTTGAAGTATTGAAGTGTTGGTTCCATTTTTTTTGCATGTACCTATGAAGTCTAGCCAATAAACGTTTTCAAATACCTTGAGTTTGTATGCTATCTTTGTAGAAATGTAATGAACTGCTTCTAATTTTAAAATGCAACATGTTGCAGATACTTCCATCTACAAATTACTGGACAAAAGAATGAAATGAAAAGGAAAAAAATAGTATTAGATTGAAAGCTTAAAATTGCACAGTAATCTCGAGATTTGGCAGCAGATTTGAGTCTCTGGTTTTCATTTTTGTTTGCACAATCTTTTTGCTTCGAGTGTGAGACAGCATTTGATGTAGCTTTTGTGATTCTTTCATGTTCTTGACTTTGTAAAGAGTGACAGCAAACTTCAAAAAATTGTGTTTTTATAAAATTTTTAGCTGCACAAAATGGCAGCTCATTTGGGAAAATAAATGCAAACCTTTGCTATGTAAAGAAGTTATTCAATGCACATGCTATGTCAATAAATATTTTCTATTGTTTTTCTTTTCCTCTTCCATGATGTAGTTTGTTGGCTACGTTGTTACTGCACAAACTCAGCTCTGTGAATGCCTTTAACAGGTTCTCATTGGATCGTCTGGGACGTGGCCTTACGAGATGCCGATGTCTCTTTAAATTTATTATGGGAAAAATTTCCCTGACTACTCCTGTCTTCAAGATAATTACACTGTGAGCAAGTCTGATGAGTAAAAAAAAAAATGGTTCAGCAAGGAAATGACTCACAGACTATGCCACAACGTATTAATTCTGAAAGAAGTAATTAGTTTTGTTTCTGCTGTTAGCAACTGCTGTATTTCCTACCTTGGAGACCCTCTGAACCAGGCCAAGTCAGAAACAAGTAAAATCTTACAGTGTTGTTCTCAGCCTTATCTTATCTCTGCTCCCTTAAAGCTGGTGGCAATCTGATCCCTGACAGTAAAAGCAGAGGTTTCTGGCAAGGACGAGAGCTGCTGGAAATATTTAATGGGAAGTTTAAAACTGGCGACAGCAGTGATTGCCAGCGTGTCCAACGCAAGCAATATCTAACGGGGGCTGGCAAGGGCTCCCACGCAGCTCTGGGGTCCGTGCACAGGAGAGGAGAAAGGGCCATGTGGGAACAGACCGACAGGTTCTTCACCTGGACCAAGGTCCATCTGGGCTGGGAACAGCACCTAAATCCTTCCACTGCTGCTGAGGCTGCCTTCTGCCACTACCCTGGAGCATGGCTCAGTGCCCGAGAGGTGTTTCTCTGCCCCTCCCCAGGGGTGAAATCCGTGTCCTCTGCGCACCCTGGCAGGGTTTGGTTCCTACTGTGGGGGGCACATTTCAGGACGTGCGCATTTCCGTGGGCCCAGTGACACCCTACCCAATATCAATTCGTCTCTAAAATGTTCCGACACAGCCCAGCTCCCCACGCAGGTATTTTCCTGTCTGGTTCCAGTGCCAACAAGTGCTCAGAATGACTTGAGCAAATAATGGCAGCCACTGAAACCTCAAAGCCACCAGGGAAACTATGTCTTAGGTGGACTACAAATAGCACCCCTGCTGAGCTGCCCGTTCCTCTCATTGGAGCACATCTTTGAGCTTTAGCAAGGCTGCTGTTAAGAAAGCAGATCTGATATACCGGAAAAGCTACACCCACATTTGATAAAAATCGTGTCCCTTGGCAATTACACGCACACCATATTTATTGTGGTTGCTATGCCTCTACTTTTCCAAGCAAAAGAGATGGAAAACATCGGGTGAAACCAAGCTGGGCAGTTTTTCAGAGGAATTACTCAGCTGCCCTTGGGCTACGGTTGCAGCACTCTCCCACCCCTCCCCTCCAGTTAATTTCCAGCGTTATGGATGAAATTCTGGTGTCAGCTCCGCTTAATCCCAGCTGGAAGCAGCCGGGAGGCAGCACGGCACTGAAGGACCTGTCCTGGCAGGACCTCTGTGGGCTGCAGACATGGAAGGGGACGAGAGAAAGGGAAAGGCATGATCAACAGCAAAAACCTACAGCGCCTTATGGGGTGGGGGAAAATATGATTTCTGTTTTTCTTACAGTAAATAGCAACCTTATTTTTTTCATTCCTTTACCTTCTTTGAATGATTAACTCATCAGCTAACTGGTGCTAGCACTTGCAGAGCAGAGAACAAAGCTGCTCCATGGTGAAGATGCAAGGTGCCAGCAAGAGCTTCCTCCTCTGACAAATGAATAAAAGAATGCGGAGTTACCCTAATGGGATTTACTAGTAGTATCAGGGAAAGAAAAGAAAAAAAATATATACATATATTAGAAGTCATCTCTAAGACAAGAACTATATTTTTATTTAGTAAAACATACCAAGCATTGCTCCATCCCAGCCTGTCCCCACCAGGCGGGGATCCACTGTGCTGTCAGGCTCTTGCTGCTCACCGTGAGTTTGGGCTCAGACACAGCTTGCTGAAATGGTGGGTGTGAGCAGAGGCGTCTGGGCACATGGCCACTGTCAATGGAGTTTTTGTCTCCTTCTCATTGCCTGGAGAAGAGGAGACTCAGGGGGATCTCATCAATAAATACCTGAAGGGACGGTGCAAAGAGGACACAGCCAGGCTCTTTCCAGTGGGGCCCAGTGCCCAACAAGATGCCA
>VXAV01006078.1:240259-250540 GCA_013399715.1 Alectura lathami | reverse complement strand
GTTCTGTTGCTGTTCAGCACAGTGGTAATCCACAGACACACTGCTGTAATTTGAATAAATGTCAAGGTGCTCCAGAAGCCTAGCAAGTTTCAATTGTCTCAAAAAGCACAACAATTCTGAAATCACATCACCTGTCATCTCAAGTGCCAATCTTTCTCCTCTTCCCTGACCAACTTTTCACTCATCCCAGAAAAGGAAGAAAAAGAGAAAGAAATGCTAAATACAGACTAATTAAGGAAAATGTTAAAGCCTAATCTCCAAACTCCTGCTAAAACAACAGCACCACTTTCCTTCAGTATGTGTTCAGCCACACCTTCCATTTAGTGTGGCATAATGCGCACAAGTGCTGGAGTGAAATAGGGCTTGACACTACAAAATGATGTGAGGGACGTGCACTGGCCTATTTTCTTAGGACAACTTACCACCATGTACAAGCATTTTGCATTAAAGCTGCTGTTCCAACATTTAACACCCCCTACTCTTCTCCTTGGCACTGCTTCCCAAAGAAGTTAGTCTTTGTCTTCAAACCCAGAGGCTTCATTAACTCAGCTGACTTCCTTCAGTGAAGAGGATCTAGTACAGTACTAGTCAGGTTAGCATCCCAATTATAAACGCAACCTCAATCTTAAATCAACAGAAATGAGATAAGAATCAACGTAAAATGCCAACAGACATTTGTGTTGGGTTTAGCCAATGCAAGATAAAACTGGCATAATTTACAATGCCTCAAGTATCAACTAGTTGTAAGCAGCCTTATCTCAAGTAAATCTGCATTAAAAACTATTAAGATTTGGACCTGGAAGCCTCAAAACCCTCAAAGCAGCTTTTTTATTGCTTCATAGTTTGTCTGGGAAATTATCTCTGTGCAATGTAGTGCAAAGCTCTAGGACACTGATTTGGCAATAAGATATGAGTCAACCCTCTTTGACTTACCCAAAGAGGATTCTACACCCTCAGCAGCTGCAACTCTATTTCTCTGTAACAACTAGTGTAAAATATTTTGAGATACCTGAGTAAAAGGCACAATAGCAAATAATGTTTAAATGAATTATATTTCTCTAGGCCTGCAATGAAGACCCACAGTCACTCTTACTGGATTAAAACTTGAGATATTTTACTTAACGCCCTACACACATTTGTGTCCTTTCATAAAAGGCTAGTACAGGAATTATTTAATAGTTCTCCGTGCATTACAAGACCTAGACAGTCAATGATAAACAGATGAAGGAGCACTTCAGGGCCAGATGAAGCCAGCCACCTCATTTCATATGGCCCACACTCACACTGGGGGGGCAGGATTTGGAATTATAAAGCTGACTAAAAGGAGGGGACTGGTTTTGCTTTGTGCTTTCCTTAGGATGGCTATTTGACTCTATTTTTCTTACCCTAATACCTAGGACTGAGACAGAGAGCAAGGGCTGCTGGTTAGACTCTCAGTGCAGAAGAAAACCCTCAAAGACTCATTATCTGAAGCCAAGCAGGCAGTGCCATGAAAGGCTACTTCAGTCACAGTCTTCCCAGCATTTCAAAGGTAAAAGCATCATGTTTTTTTTTAGCACACAATTCAAACTGCCAGAAGAAAGATACTCACTACATTTGATTAGCCCATTTGTGGCCTCAAGGTACAACTTCTACCATGGTTAGACATGCACGGCACTTGATACATACAAATTATTTCTCCCATTGACCTGTTTTAGGTGTATCTGCTCAGCACTTCTGCAAACCTCAGGGGAAAGAGGAAACATACAATTAGTGACCACACTTGAAAAGTTTGATTACAGTGAGTTGCCAAGCAACACAAATTCTGACAGAGACAGGAATAAAATCCTGTTCTCTAGAGCAGTCTATGAGACTATCTTTTCTTCGTCCTGCAGTCCCTTCTTTTATTCACTGTGTCCCACAACCTCTGCAATAAAATGAAAAAGTGCTAAACTAGTGTCTTTTCCCACACAACCCTTGCACAGGCAACCATACTTCAGTTATTTCATATTTCTGAGTGTTAAGATAACATTAGATTGTGAGAGTGTACGAATTCCTTACTTGCCTCTTCCCTAACCTTATTTTTTAAGAGAACTAAAAAAAAAAAGAAAAATAATCTACCAAATATCATCATGCTTGTACCTACCAAAGTGATGACAGGGTTAGGTCTTTCATCTCCTCCCCATACCTAAGTGGTTCAGACCTAATTTTCTCCACTCTTTCTCTCCCTGCCTCTCCCTTCTCTCCACAGCACCTCATTCAGCACAATCTCCTCCACACCAACTGTCTTCTCGTCTTCTCACCTCAGCACCTAGTACAGCTGCCTTCACCCAGCCAGCCAGTCCCAGTTACAGCAGATACCAAAATCCAGTCCAAAGCACTTCATCTGATAAAGATGCAGGATTTGCAACTTATTTGAAGCCTTTCAAGGGAATGTTTCTCTCAGATCCTCTCTCCATTTTTATCACGCTTATGTACAAATTTATGCATGTTTGTGGTGTGGTATACATCTGTGTACAAATACGCATAATACTTGTCACCATAATAAATGTGCACGTGCTTTATATCAGAGTAAGAACAACACCAGATCAGATCAAATAACCTGGAAAGCAACCAGCAGATGAGACATGAATGCTTTCTTTAAGAGTAGGTTACTGAGGAACCTGTGGGAGTGGGGATATACCCAGGGAAGTGAGCACCTGGACCAGCAGTTGCAGCATTAACAGGAAGCTTGAGGAAAGGGGTAGGGATGGCACTCAGCAAGGACAGAACCAGGGACCACAGCTGTTGAAAAACATTTTGCTTCACCACTGCTTTTTAGCAAAGGTTCTGAAAGTAATCTCAATAGAAGACTGTGAACTAGTGGTTAAGCTCTCAGATCCTTACACCCATGGACTCTCCTTGCTCCAGATCTTTCACACTCTCCTCCTTTCTCCGGCAAACAATTCTCAGAGCTGCTCCATCCTCCGTTAGCCCATACCCTGGATACATTTGGAAGTGGGGCACAGAAATCTGAGAACTGTGTTCTCTGAGAACTGTGTTCATCTGCAGCAATCAGCAGCTAAATCTTTGGAAAAAAAGAATATAAGAATAGGCAGTCAAGAGAGATCCTTCATCTAAAACCTTCCAGCCCTTCTAGCCAGACATGTAGGAATCTCCTGAGCCAGAGGTTCCACTGTATTAGCCTGGCAATAACTGAGAATAACAATAATGCCTTCTTTTCTCAAGTTCCTTACTACTTGAAGAGCCAAATAAGACCCCAAGCTCTCTCATCTCTAGCAGGAGGCAGCCTACACCTACTGCGAGATCAGTGAAGCTGTGCTGACTTACTGTGCACATCTGTTAGGCTGGAGTAGCATCCAAAAGCTCCTGTTAGGAAGCAAGCTCCATCCTGGCAGGCACTAGATAAATAGCTACAGTCATGCATGCCCTATCCCAGGGAGACAGGCTAGGCTGCCTTCATATGCTTCTAATTGGGCTTTCCTTGAAACAGATCCCAAGTCTGCAACATTTGCAGAATGCAGTTGTTTGTTTACTCCACTGGACTGGAACACGAGAATTACTTTAGTCTATCCCTTGTGAAACGCTGGCCTTGCCAATATACCAAAGGATAGAACTCAAAGTCTAATGGTAAAGTATAAAACATACCTTCATCCTCCACACTTTAGGTATTTGACTGTTAATTAGTGTCTGTCCATCATAAACAAAAATTATCTCAGCCAGGTTGGCTCAATAAATGGGACATTTATAGTTCAGGCATCTTTAACTGCCTACAGAAAATTGCTAACTCAATCCTGCTCTTTCTCATGACATTTTGACCTTCCTCTCCTTTCAGAGAGGAAATAGGGGAAGAAGAGAAAAAATAAGAGAGGGTGTACATCCATACGCCTCCTTTTTTATCCTGCATCAGAAAGCAACTGACATATCTCTGGTGTTCCACTGATAGCTAATTGGTTCTTGAGTCAGCCCTTTCTGATACAGCCTTTCACTGTGCTTTTTTCGTTGCTGTTTACATGTTGTTTAAAATAGCTTGCGTGTTTTCAACAATATAGAAATGCTAAGCACATAAATATGATATGAGATCCATACTGTCATTTACCTCCTAACTAATCAACTCTATTACAGGGATCATTAAGCTCATCATAAACATCTTGAAAAACTGCTTTGAGATTGACAAAACCCAAGTCCAAATGATGTATAAATTCCATTTATACATCCAAGTACATTCCAAGTAGAACATTCTCTTGGGGGCAGCGGGAACTAAAACTGTTGCCCTTCTTCAGGAACAGCTATGTTAGGTAAGGCACAAGGGAAAGGAGGCCACATAAAACACTTGTAATGTTTCAGCATCACCAGAGTTTAACCTGGGAAAGCTTTTACTGGAAAGCTTCCAACTCTGCCAGCTCTTTTTTGCATACTGGATTTTATTCCACAGACGAAGACCTTCAAAATAACAAAGCCATGCAAAGGAAAAAGCAGATTGACTTTTTGGCAGGAAGTCAATGTGCAAATATTAATGAAATAATCTTAGTAAGTAGTCAGATGCCTCAAAGGTCAACAGCTACATAGAGAAGAACTTCAGAGCATTTAACTTATTAACAATTTTGTCTTTCAGGATCCTGACAGCTTCTGTGCTCTTAGTCAAGGGTTTTTAAAAAAAGTCAAGATTTGATGACAGAACAGTCAAGCTCTCAAGCTCTGTATATTTCTATCTCTGTGATTCTTCAGACAGAAACATTGTCTTAAAGAAAACTGGACTACCACCAACGCCCTTTCTCATTTGTTTCTGACAAAGTGCACTATGAAACACCCAATCCCGGTGCCGTCTTCCATCGTCTGCTTCCTCCCTATTAGTCTAGATCCNTCTCCTTAGAATTAAAGGATGGGTGCAAGCAATGAGAGAAGGTGAAGAGAAGAAAATTTTACTCAGGAAAGCAAGTGTAAGACCTCACAATGTCTAAGCTTTGGGACATTTTTGGTTAAAGTCACTTGTTGCCCCTGCAGTCTAATGTTGATAGAGTTTGTGGTAAAATCTTCACCAGTTTTAATGGGATCAGAAACAAGATTCCTAGTATAATTAAGCGCAACTTAGATCTTTCAGTTACTCGGTGAAGCAGCTTCAGTTCTTATTTGTAACACTCTAAATTATGGAGTGCTGAAAAGTTTATTGTAGTCTTACACCTGTATGAGATCACAATCTGATCCGCTGTTTCGTTCACCTGCGTTACTCCATCCCAGCATCTCATTCAATTCTGGTAACACTAACTTTCAAGATAACTCAAAGTTAGCAGAAAGTGAATGGTTATTACTCTATCAAAAGTCCTACATGAAAATTTGAGCTCAGGAGCACTATTCAGTTCTCCATCTTTAGAAAGAAATCTAAATGCTTTTTACAGGCTGGTGAATGTCAGAGAGGTCAGAGAAGGAACAGAGAAGGCAGCTGCACAGCCATCTAGGAGATCTGGATGACCCATGCATGGTTAGACTGTTACTATGCATTTACAGTATCTGTGACTGCTGTAAAACACTCTTTAATTACATTGTTTAAAAATAGGTTAAGAGTTTTTAGATGAAAAAATATATCACAATTTGCTTACAGGGTATCTTACAAAAGAGGACTTTTTTTTTTTTTTGTTAAGCACTGTCCCTCTTTCATGAAGACATGGGAATTTTTGTTTAAAGTGAGAATTGAAAATTTATTCAGTAAAAGCTGGTAAATATGCTCTCTTATCCTTTACATGACAATACTTTAATCTGGACAGGATACCTACAATCCAAGTACCCAGCAGCTCCTATGGCAGAAATTTACCATTTTGCTCAGATGAGCAGCAGTGATCAAGTTCCTGTACAGCACCCATCACTGTAATGTCTGCAGTATTATTCAAGGGTCCTACTGTGTTAATGACAAATGCAGTACTACTGGCATGTTGATTATTAACACAACGATGCATTGACATACCTTGGGACACAGCTTCTATTAATTGTACATGAAAGAACAATTTGCCTTACTCTTGATTGTGTTACCTTCCATTTTTTTCAGTTGGGAATTTGAAGAATCTCTTACTTTGTTGATACTACTTTACATGGCCCTTTCTTCTTGCAAGTCTACATGAGAAGAACATTTGCTTCTTGTAAATTACAAAGGAAAAATGTGCGCGTAAGGTTAGGTAGTCTTTTTGTCTGTGTTCAGAAAGCGTACTGGATAAATTTAAACTGTGTTTACTAAGTACACTTCAGCCCCTTTCCAAGTAAACAGTCTAAATGAATACAAAGTAGGTTCATTTCATCTCAGGAGTGCCTACACTGCTTTCTGTAGACCTTTAATGAAATTGATTTATTTAAAATCACTTTTTATTTAAGTTTTGCTCATAGAAAATGAAATAAACTTAGCCAATGGAAAATCATACATAAAAATGCAAAATATGAGGAGAGATTACTGAGTGTCCACTTCTCACTGCTCAATTAGACCAGCTCAAACACAGAAGGGTAGAAATGGTTCTTTCTGTAAAAACAATAGGGGCAGGCAACATTTCCACTTGATGCACTACCCACTTTTTAGTTTCCTTATCCCTAACACAGGTCAACTCTAAAAGAAGTGTGAACTAAATCCTCACCTTAGAATCAGTAACAGCTTAACCTTTCTGATCCAACATTTACTAAAGAAAAGAAAAGCTCAGGAAAAACAAGATGGGAGCACCCCACTTCTGGCTATATTGATGTGTTTCAGATTGCTGGTCAGATGCCATCAGTTCCAAATCAGAGTAATAAAGAAGCTGAAATGAGAATTCTTACCTGCTAGTTGGATTTCTGTATCTCTCACCACAAATTTGAATCAAACCGAAACTGAATTCCACACTGGCACCATGCCCTTCTGCCTCTTCACTGGAAACAGAAGGCCTAAAAGTAACTTCTATATATCTAACCTATTTTAAGAGTGTCATCACTGCAGAGGGGATTAAAAAAAAAAAAAAAAAAAAANCCATCAAAAAAAAAAAAAAAAAAAAAAAAAGCTAGGTATTAAAGAGAAAGTGATCTTAAGGAAAAACAGACATAGCTCATATGACACCTGTAAGTGGAGGCAGGAAATTAATACAGGTATCTAGGTTTAATGCCCAGCATTAATAACTTAATTTATATAAAAGGGAAGAGTTGTGGACTATAAAACTAACCAAGAGCAAATATGGCAAGTATGAAAGACACACGGACACCTTACTTAATCTGTGAGAAAGTGAAACATGCCTAGGCTTGGCTAAAATAGAAATATTCCATCAATGTATTTGTAACTCTACTGCTGTAGCACTCAAAACACACTGAATGTGAAAACTGCTCATGAATAGCACATAAGTTCCAAGCTCCTAAGCACTTACTGCAGTAACATGCTCTGTTTCCCAACATCTTTGCAGTCCTTGGAGAGGTGTAGATGCAGATTTAATGAGCAATGCATACCATCTGTTAATATTGCCTTTAAGAGCAACTGAGAAAAAAACAGCAATACCAAGAGTGCAAGAGATGGCAGAAGCTTTAAAAAAAATGGACCAACAATAACAGGGTTCTCCTTGCATGATTTCTGTAAAAATAAATCCCCCTAAACGAGCAAAGTACATGTTTATTTGGCAACTGTTAGAATATTTAAGTCAGTCTTAAACCTGGATTAGAAGCATGGAATTTGGGTTAACAGAGCTAGTGAGCGTATTACTTCTGATCAAAAGCCAAACTTACCACACTAATGCATCCCGGGACCTGACCGTCAAGCACACAGATTTGGGCTCACTCCTTTCTCTTACAAACTAGATCTTTCAAGTAGCACTGATTTACATAAATACAGGATCTGGCTGCTTGTTATTTTACACTCAAGCCAAGAGGGTAAAAACTGCTGTAATTCTAATAGATTAGTATTTCTTACTTAGTGGGATTATGAAAAACTACACTGGATGCTAGACAGTGGATAGTCAAGCCCCTGGTCTAAGTGTCTAAACAGAGAAAGAGAAGTCTGACAGCACAAGACATTTTCAGCTATTAGATACAGCTACTCAGCTTAATCCCATGAAGCCATTCCACAGACAATCACAAAAACATTACAGGGATACTGGGAAGCTACTTTGTGTCACTTCACTTAACAAATGCCTCATTTGTTTGCAATGTGAACCCCATCAGGTAGGAAGAGCTGCACAGTGGCTAGCCTAAAGTGCTAGCTAAAGATCAGGGTACAGTTTTCCACCCTGATGAGGGGCTATAATTTAGACTGCAACATGCAGTTGAAGCTCCAAAGCCTGTCTATGAAGCTGCAAACACTACTCAACTCCTTATGTTAGGAGTTCAATTAGTGCCTAGTTCTCACAAATTAGTCCTCTACAGATCATCATATGAGGCCTGGCCTTATGTTTATATAGCTTCAGGTACTTCTGTTATAAGTAAGAGCTCACCTTTTCTTTTCACGTTCACAGTAACTCCTCTCATTGATCTCCTCACCTCAATAACTGTCGTTTTCATTTAGACAGTGAACTCTGATTTCCTAGAGGATAAGGATTGTACTTCCTAATGGCTGGCAGGACAATAACTTCTTAGGGGATCTCACCTCTTTCATACAGTCATATCTTTAAGTCTTATGTTAATACTTTTCTCTGGAGAGTTTTGAAAAATTGCCAGAAATCCATTTCCATGCTTTGGTTTTACTTCCATAGTCCCAGTTCTATTTGAACGCACTGTCAAATCTGGAGGGAAAGTAATAATCAGAGGTCCATGGCTTGGATGATGAGTTATTTTGGCCTAGTTTATCCTACACAGCTTTGTGACAGGAGCAGATGTAAAAGCTCTTTGCAGTCCTTAATCAAGACATGCTACTACTGCGATACCAGAAGGCAAAAGTCACCAGGGTTCAGAAACAGAGATGGCTGCATGAAATAGAGTTCATTTTAATCACTAGAATTCCCTGACAGAGTTGTAAGTTAATTATAAAGTTAAAGCCATGTTACCTTGCTTTATGTTAGCATAAACATGTAGAATGCATTTGCAGTAGGTTAATAATCATAAAATTTTATGACATACTGACCCTTTAAATCAGAAGTGCATTCTTTTTCAATGATTTTAATGGGTAATTAATTTATACTCCCTTTTCCCAAGCAGATTAATGCAACTGCAGTTAAACTGAAAAAAACATACTTTTCATAGACTTCTCCACATCTTCTGCAGTGTACACAAAAGCAAAATATTTCTGCCTATTTTCAGCATATAATGATAGGATTCAAAACCACATTCAAAGCAAGATACAATTTAAGCATTCTTCCTGTTAAAGAGTTAGATACATTGTGGTTTAAACAAACACCAAAACCCAATTGTTTAAAGCTAGACTGTTTTCATTGTTTAATCGGACAAAACCAATTTCTTCTCCTGTAGGCCATCTAGACATTGCATCTGCACCAATCGGGCTGACACCAGGTACTCAACTCTTTTCATTAAAGGAAATAATTTTTAATAGAATGTCTTTTAGATTCTTCTATAACAAAAATCAAACACTTTTTTTTTTTTTAATTATACTTTTAGAATGGAGTTTTTATAATTTCCCAGAAGCTTTAACAGTAATTTTGCATTTGGCCACATCTTCAAATGTCAGTGAAACCCACCTGAGGGGACAACCACCACTGCTAACGGCAGACAGATTGAAGGGAGATAGTGTGTATTTTGATAGTTAGGAGCAGTGACCACCATTTATAACAACAAAGAAGATTTAGTTTCTGTTGCTCTGTCTAAACATAGTAAAACTTTGTCCATATTCATTTAAAATGGTATAAACTTTTATTGTGCTATAGAATAATATAAATAAAAATGTATAAAGTTCATTTCCATTAAGGAACAGCCCAGATCAGTGTCTGAAAGAGCAACAAATAATGGGATACTGCTAACACCAAACATCAAGAAAGATTGTTAAAAACATCACAAAGCATATCTCTCAGTAACTTCACAATCTATAGGTTCAGTCAATTTAAAAGATCTAGGAACAGAGGTTTAGTGGATTAGTAACAACAGACCATTAATCTCTGCAGCCTCAATTTTAATCCAGCAATGACCAAAGTGATTGAAAATCATTCTGACCACATGACTAGCAAAGCTTCTAAGCACGGTTCTCTCACATACCTGAATCCTAGCAGCAGAGGTCACAGTGTGCCTGCCTTTAATGGGACTATATACCAAGAGACCTCTGCTTTATACTTGACTAAAGCCAATGCCAACATTTTGTGGCAGAGTAAATCCATTGCATACTACCTCTGTGAACTAGGAGCTGATCTGAAGATTTTATTTTACATT
>VXAV01006078.1:137489-207259 GCA_013399715.1 Alectura lathami | reverse complement strand
TGACCCAAATGTTAATGCCTTGCAATAAAGGCCTGATAACACCAGTAAGACTGTACCTAGGGTTGTGGCCTTCCTACATAGACAGCCTGCCTCCTTTACTGAGGCATCTTCCTTGCCCTTTTCCCAAGGTGTGCTGACAGCACCAGGGGTTCTTGGTGGATGTGGAAGGCTGAGGCAGGATTAAAAAGGTAGTGAAATGCTTCTGTCTCCTTACCTCCTCAGCAATAGCTAGAAATGAGTTCTGTCTTCTGGCTTTGTTAGCAAGGTTCTCGTGTTCATTTTGCATCAGCAGTGACTGAAAGTGAAGTGGAGAGGTTAAGCATTTAGTCAGTCACAACTGTCGGGGTTGTTAGATCACGTTCTGCTGTCCTGTGTGCTGCCTCTGACGCTACCAGTGTCACCGCCATGGGTTTTACTCATGAGTTTGGTGCTGTTCAGATGAATGCATGCAACCATCCAATAAAGATAACAATTAAATTCATGGGAATGAATGACTGAGTTGAGGTAATGTAGAAGAACAGCACAGGCTCTCCTCTGTTTGCAGGCACTCTTCCAGTGCAATTCCTGCAGTGAAGCTAGAGTACAGTCTCGTCTAGAGTATTAAATGCATATTTTACCCTAATTTCAGTCTGGAAAATATGTATGTTTTAGGTACATTTTTTGTACCTAACTTGTTATGCCTCTATGGCTTGCAGGGCAAACTTCATGCATGCATGGAGATCATGAAGCAAGCAGGGGAGATCTCATGCCTGGTTACCTTGCCTGTGTCATGTACAGACCCAGGGATCTTGATCCCACTGAAGTTGGGAATGGTGAAGAACTACTGGAGAAGGAAGGGGAAATGTTGGTTAAAACATGTACCTCAGGAGGTGTGTGCATCTGGCTTGGTCTCTGGTTACTGAGACAAGAAGTGGGAAAAATCTTGGAGGTCCAGAAGCATCCTGCTGTTATGGTCAGAATCATCATTTTTTCTTCATAATCTGCTCTGAAAGAAGCAGCCCTTATCCTATGACTGCTTAGCAGATGTTGCCTGTTACCGAACTGCTGCCTAGAGCTCTTGGGACAGAGGTGTGTCTACCTCACCAGTTAGGGTCTGTTCTACCAGCAGTCGCTGGCGTGTGCTGGTGATAAAGCTCTTTGTAAGCAAACAAAAAGCAGCTACACTTTGATTCACAGGATATTAAATCTCATGTGAAGTCAAAGAAACAATTTGCTCTGTGGCACAGAATGACCTGGCCAACGGTAGCTAGAGACCTTTATCCAAACAGAAAGCCTTCTTCCAAACATCTGCATGAAATGAGGAGGATTTCTTGAAAACATACATTGGAAATTTAAGTCTGTGGAGCTGTAATGCGTTTTGATTAAATGAGAGCAGTTCCTGTGAAGTTTTGGGAATGTTTCATTACCATATTACAAGCTATAGTAGAAAGTGCGAGAAGATTTATAACTTTAGGATTTTATAGCTTTAGAATTTCCCTCCCAGTTAGGAGAGTGGATACACCCCAGCCTGGGATGCTGGTGCTACCTCCAAGGCCATACCTGGTTGCTGGCTGAAGGGAACAGACAAATGTCCTCAGGAATCCAACTGCTGCCTAACAAGGAAAAAGCTTGAATGGTGAATAAAGAACCAAGGCTGGATCCAAAGCATGTTGAAGTCAGCTGGGGGGCGGGGGTTCAAATTAGGCTTTGATGGATACTAGTTCCATCACCTACTACTTTGAAAATGCAGGTATCTGTCAGGGTGAGTTTTTGTTTTGTTTTTTCCCCTCTGTGCCACACTAAAGACACTGGACTATGCCTGTGTGCTTCTAGTGTAAAGAAGGCTAATTTGTTAAACTAATTGCCTGATAAAGGAAGCTTATAATTCTACATATTTCACAAAGAAAAAAATTCAAAACTTCATAATGTTTTTTTAAAACTCATAAAGAAATTATAAAAATCCAGTAGTTCCTTCCATATAAGCTCAAATTACTGAGTTGAAGTAAACCTGAAGATTTGGGTGACTTAAATTATCCAAACGTGCATTTGGTTTTTAAGATTTTATCAGTAGCCAGTTGCATGTGAACTTCATTGCTTGGCTAAACAGTTCCTGCCTCTTAGCTCCTGCCCCCAGTTCCAGGAAGGGGCTGTATGGGTTTGTGTGCAGGGCCTTGGAGCAAGGGAGTGGGTAGGGCAGCTGCTGCTCAAGCTGTGGTAAGCAGCACTGATGTCTGTCTGTGGTATCATTCCCTTTGGATCACTCTATTACAAAGGAATTATGGAACGGATAATCTAATTCTCATTCTGCNNNATCACTGCAAACATAGGGTGCATTTGGAATGCTTCACAGACTTTTTGTTTGGCATGCCTTTTTCCTTAGGCTTGTTTTCCTTCTTAGGAAAGATGAATTGTTGAATACATTTACATGCCGTTCTGCTTGAAATTATGTTGTTTTTTTTTTTTGTCTAAACACAGCTAGTTGGGTGTAGATACTCATTTTTAATAAGAAAGTGGCAAGATTCCAAGCCATTGTTTTCTCCTTTTCTGTGTTTAAAAAAAATATATATATAAAGTGTCATTCTCCCCAAGGAATTACAAACTGAGATGAGGCAGATTGAGGGCAAGCATGTGGTAACAAACAACTTGTGAATAATTTCATTTCAGATGCTCAGTGATGACTTTGAAAACTTTGCAGGTAAAACATAAACTTTTTAAATGGAAAAAAACACACACACACCTCAGATCAAGAATTGTGTGTGTGCATGTTCATTTTGTTTCTTCCCTTGTATTAGTGTGTGACAGGGAAAAAAAAAATAAATTATTCTGGTATTCTGCTCGTGCAGAAAACTTTGTCAGAGTTCAGTATATTTCTGTTCTTAAATCAAGCTTTATTTTCTTAATTAAATCTCAGATCTTGTGCAGTGCTTTTGTGAGAAGAGAGAAGCATTCAGATATTTGGAAAAACTCAAGGACATGGGATGAACCCTAGAATAACAAGTCTCTTGTTCTCATTGTTATTCCACTCGGCTATGAAAGAAACTTTGCCAAAGTTTTTTGTGTATCCAAAACATTTTAAAGGCATTTCAGGAGTTAACCAAAGGGTCCTCTATGGTGCTGGCCAAACTGGGAATAAAAATAGTCTTTTTTCAAGTCTACTAGCTTACATAAGAAAAGAATTCTCCAGTTTTCTTACCTCATCCTTGGAGTAGCCTTAAATTTGTTTGTTTTTTCCCTTCATTCATCACAGGGTCCTGTGGTTTGGAGTGACAGGTGGAGCTGGTCTTGCTGGTTGCAACTGGCTGGTCTCTGCTAGAATGGAACATTGCGTATCTGTTGTGGAGGAACTGGGTAAATAAACTTTGCCTTGCAGTGCTTTCCCAGAGATAGTCAGCAGGCTCCTGATGCTGTTAGAGGAACAGCTGCGTGGCTATTTGATAGCTCTGTCCATTAGGACCCAATGTTCTGGTTGTGCAGATGTAATGGATGTTCTGACCTCTCTGTCCTAAAGATAATTCAGTTGTCAGGATCTCATTTTTCCACTGCAGACTTCAGTACAGTGCAATCTATTGCTGAATTGGCTAATCTAAGTTTTGGCCAAAGTCTTCTTGCAGACCCCTGCAGATCTTCCAGGTGTTTCTACTAGCCCCAGCTGTTTCTGCCATATCCCACCATAGATGTCCCATAGCTCCTTTAGGCCAGTGTGTCTGCTGGTAAAACATTTTGCTTGTTAGTGTTGACTTCCCAGTCCAAAAGCAGGTACTATGTTTTTTTTTTTATTTTTTTTTTCCTCTCAGCACATTGTGCTCATCTCCTGGATGTTGTAGTGGAGTTAAAGCGATATTCATAACTCATCTCTCATTGCTTCAAAGAAGCAGATATAATCATAGCAGAATCAAAAAATGAATGTTAAAATGGAGGCAAAAGGGTGAAATATATTACACTGATGACATTATGGCAACATAATGAAGAAACCGAAAGGCTCAAAACGAGATCTTATATTTTCCTTAAGTTTAGTAAGCCCATTCTTTTGAGCTTTATGGATGTGATGAACATCAATAAGATTGATTAAAAAAGGCTGTAGAATGTTAAAATTATACCATGTTGCTTGCAGCTGCAGTATTATTCATGCTTACAATGGGCCATTATCTATACACTGTTCTTTACAGGGAAAATAATAAATTAATTGCTTTCCTCTGCCTGTTTTTACCTTGCCTAAAGCTTGTCAACAACTTGTCTTTAGAGATTGCTGCAATTACCATTTGCATAGTAAAATCGGCTTCTTCAGCTGGGTGGAAACTTTGCCATAAACCTTGTTTCTTCTGAACAATTGGCTCGGCTTGCTTATAGCGTGCAGCTTGCTGCTGTGCAGTAGAAGCCGTAGGAAGGTGCATACAGCAAGTGGGACAGACCTCTTGTGGAGGGACAAGGACAGCTGTAGCTGGTAGAAGTCTTGCTGTGACCATTATGACAGAAACCCAGTCAAAAGCTGTGGCTGCTGTAAGTCATGTGGCACTTGCTTTGGAGTATTTAAGCCTTAAATCTCATACTCCCACCTCCGGGCTGCAAAGAGCTTGCACAGAGAATGATTTCCCCTTGACTTGACTACGTACCAGAAAAGTAAAACCTGGTTTACTTCAAACACGCTTTTTCATCCAAAAGAATAATGAGAAGGACTAGAAATGGTGTGAGGTTGGTATGAAGAGAAGCAGAGCTGGGGAGGCATGGTCAGGCTGTAGATGTGTCCGTTTGGCTTAACGATGGAGTTGTGCTTCTGGGAGCAGATGTTCAAATGAGGTGAAGGTAAGGGAATTAAAAAGGGAATTTAATCTTTCAGTTTCTCTGTGGAGCTGAAAATGTTTGGGTAATTAAACTGTTTACCTACATTTTGTGTGCCTCCTGCTACAGCTGGATGTTGTCACCCTTATTTCTTCTGCTGTATAATTTACTGCGTTAGCAACTTGCTGAGGCCTCACCTGCCTGCAAACACATCTATACTTGGAATGAGAAGAGTCTTTTGTACTCAGTGTGCAAGCTCCACTGAGGGAGAAGGATCACTTGAATTCATGTGATATGTACATTTTCTGTAATTATTTGTTCTAAATTGTGCCTGGGAAGGTAGGAGGAATCCCTCTCCCTTGAGAGGAAGGAATGCTTGGGCAGTTTAAGATCTGCAGGGAAGCCAGCTCAGCTGTTGCTCTGAAAGATGCTCGTGCTACTCTGAGTCTCTGACTAGTATAGATAGGCATTAAACTAAAAAGGACCCTGTTCTGTTTATTTGAGTGTTTCCTTGTTACTTTGCACTCTGTAGTACCTGTTTCATTTAACATTTTCTGTTGTTTTTTCCCTTCCTTTACCTGATCTTTATTAACTCCCCCCTGCACATGAAGAAAAACAGCTGATGCTTGTTAGAGTCAATTTGTGTAATATACTTTTTTTCTTTACAAAACAGAAGGTCTTCAGGGCAGGAATGCTTCACTACTATGGTTGCCTAACATTATCAAATAGACAAAATTAACTGTTATTACTCTGAACACTCAAACATTAATTTCAAGAACTGCTGTTTTCAAAGGAGTCCTCTGCTTTCAGCTGAGGAAAAGCACCCTCAGAAAATACCAGTCTGAGAAGTGGGTACTGTTTCTCCTTTCCTTCTTCTCTAGCAGAAATAGAAGCACTCCCTTAGCATGTGTGTACCCTGAGAAACTTTCTTTTGTGTTTCAGTTAATGGTGTTCACAAGAATTATACACAGAAGCAGGTATGAAAACTGCCATTTCACACTTACTTGCTTTCATGTGTTCCTAATGCTTTATGGGAAAGAGTGCCAAGAACTGCCAGTGAAATTAAACTTTTAAAAGCACGCATAAAGAAATGAGATTTCTCCTCAGCTATGAAAATGGGCTCGTGAACATCTATGGCATCTTTGTGAACGGGTCAGCATCTAGAAAGCTAGCAAGCCAGAGTGATGTAAGAAAGACTAATGTCTTTATTGAAGGTGGGCAGGATAAGAAATATATGTATATAATTATTTCCTGTGTGTTGGGTTCCTTGAATTATCCCAGAGGAACAATAGTGCTGAGACGCATCAGAGTAACAGTCTCTGCCCCAGGGTAAGGAAGAAGAGGGAAAGAAACACAGGGCACACACAGAATCACTTATACAAAACCGGAAAACCAGCCCCAGATAACCTGGCAGATTCACAGTGAACATCCTGGGCAAAGACAAGCCTGGCCACGTAATTTTTTTTTTATCCTGGTATGATGAGATACTTGCTAGGTAGCTATGCAACTATGCCCTGCAGGCTGATGCTGTTCCCAGCAGGACTGCTAATGCGATGTCGCGCTGAGAAATGCCAGGGCAGCACCATGTAGGAGTCCTCGAAGACTTGAAATGTGAACCAGGGGTTGCTGGTACTGTTTGTGACATTTGTGCATGTTGAAATGGTATCATTGTTTGTTGTTATATTAAAAAAGGAAAATTTGAGTTCTTTGCTATTAAACACTTGCGTGTATTTTTCATGCGGAGGCAGGCTTGATTTCAGTGCTTGTTTTCCAAGCTCAAAGTACTTTTTGGTCTGTTTCTATGTACATTATTTTTTCCTTACTGAAAATCTTACTGAAAACAGTTCAATTATTCATTTCAACAGACTTTACAAACTAAGAAGCAAAGAAAGGAAAACTTCTATGGATTATACTGTATTTTTTTAAATTAAATATACTTTTGAATTGCTCTTGACAAAACAAAACATACCAAACAGTGTCTGAAACTAGAAGCTCCATCTGTTTCAGTTGTTAAACTGAGGAATACTCAATAACCTATGAAACTTGTGAGAAAAGCTTGCTTTTCAACTACATCCAGTTCTCAGCCAGCTGTGATCCACCATGGGCAATGCCATGCCAGTTTTATTCCTCGTATCTTGGAAGGGAGGCATCAATGATAGATGCAGTTTTTAAACAACGCCGTGTGGTAGCGTTGTACAGAAGATTCTAATTAAGGTAAAATGATTCTAGTAGAGATCATGCAGGCATGTAAAAGGGAGCAATGCTGAGGAAACAGAAGAGTTTATGAATACTTATTTAGATTTATTGCATCTACAAAACACATTAGAACTCTAAAAACCGCCGTACCTATAAAACCAAATGAGCAAACAAACCGTATACAAAGGTACTTAAGGTTGCTGAGGGCCATGTTCTTGAAACAGAGAAAATAGGAGGAAAGAATTGTAAATTTTTTCATGCTGTAGTGGGGCTGGCAATCATTTGTTTGAGACTCAGGGGAGGCGTTCATTCCTTCTCGGGCACTGCATCAATATTCCTCCAGGCTTCTGCTCCTCACCCTCAGTGCAGGAACTTTGCAGCTTTTTTTTATAATTTTTATTTTTTTTAATACTTTATGTCAATGAGGACATTGCTAGGGGTTTGTTCAGCAGCTGATCTGTGCAAAAGCTCAAAAGTTCAATTATTTATCCTCCCTTTTAAGGGAGATGATCAAAGCAGTAGATGGGGAACATGGAGAGCAGGGAGCACACCAGACTGAGCGAGTGAATGTGGACAGAAGCACAAGAATTTCCTTTTCTTCCTGCAGTCTGATCAGAGCATAGGGCAGAGCGGTGTTGGGAAGCAGCTGGCCTGTAAGCACCGCGCGATGGGAGGATGTGCCTGCTCACAGTGACAACAGGGTGGGCAACCAGAGGGCTCGGGGCTCTTGTGTCGGCATATACCCACTACCTTCCGTACTGGGACCACAAGGGGAAAGGGGGTTCTGGCCTTTGGGTTTAGCTGTACATGATGCTGATATGATACAAGAACATAACTGTCCACTATAGGCGCTGTTTTCAGTTGTCTCGGTGTAGGCTGCCGTACACTGGTTTTATTGTGCAGAGGTGTGAGAACAGGCTGCGCTGTATTTGTGTTAGGGTAGAATCTGAACTTTAGCAGCTCATTAGTGTGTGCCTTTTCCCTCAGCTCATGGCTTTCAAGGACCAAGGAGACTGCTATGATCATCTTGTCTGCAGTGCTGCGTAATGCAGGCTATCGATTTCAGGTAGTAATTCTTGGAGCCATCCTGTAACTTCCAGCACCATTGGAGTGCAATTTCATAACTTCTGCAAGAGCTACTGGCAGATTTTAACTACAGCGTCTTACAGGTGAAGGATTAACTTCTTCATAAGGATATTGCCTAACTGTACAAAACCTTTAAAAACAAACCATATGTGCCATGCTGTGCAATTATTTCCAAAAAACAAAGAAACAAAGCAACAACAAAACCACCCTAAAAACACCAAACAATAAACCCTCATAGCAACACTTTTTAGAAATGTCTGTTGTATTTTTTTTTTTTTTTTTTGGTTAAGCTAGGCCAATCAAAGGTTTAATCCTTTTAAATCTGGTAATGTCTAAGCTTTGTGTTACCTCTCTGTGTGGTGGACTGCAGGGTTCTGATACACTTGGCGTCTTCTAATGCCTCTAGAAACTTTTTTTTTTGGTGGAAATACTGCAAACTGTTGGCATTTCTGGCCTTCAGCAGTCTCAATTTTCTCAACAGGACGTTTGGTTTCACTCCTGTTTTGTTTCAAGTTACACTTAAATTCAAAGCATCTGATATGGTTTCATATCTGTTTTGTAGGTGGCAGCTATTTAATTCAGGAGAAAACTGACTGTTCTGGAATTCTACAGCTCAGTCAATTCCTAGTTATTTCTAATAGTGGTGTTGTATAGGCATTGACAACTACTGCTTTCTCAGCCTTTACAATGTACAGGTTATCTATTTTTACTTTATTATGGAAAGTATTACCTCCTCCTTACATCAAACTGTGTTATTACCTGAAACTTAGCACTCTCTTATTAAATACTGGAGTGTTTCAGATGTTTCATATATTGGCCTCCTGAATAAATGAGCCCTCTGTAGTTCTAGTGTTCTCTCCAGCATTCAAATGATTTCTTATGTTTTATGGTAAAACATAATTTTAAACTAATTCCTTTGCATAATTTGCAATCCACGAATATTTCACCATGAGGAAAATAGTGAAGTGGATCTTTAAAGGGGGATATGAAGATGAGGTGGGACTACGATGAGCAGTAAAAGCTTTTCTGTCTAATGAACATCTGAACTTTCTGAAAATATTTATTTTCTCAGAGCAGGGATGTAAAGTTCAAGCCTGTGAATGATTTGTGAACTGAATCTAAAAACAGTATGCACTAAGTTAATCAAAGCATTTCATTTAGATATCAACCATTTACACTTAGAGCAAAGATTTAAAATGCCCTGCTATTCTGAAGTCTAAATGAAGAAATCTGTTGTTATGTGTCAATCTGTGACTTTTCATCAACTTAAAGCTTTTCAGCTTTATGTGAGAGCAGAAAATTAATCAGAACAATAAAATCATAGAAGTGTTCCCTCAAAGTGATTAGCAAATCAACATTTATTAAGAATTATTTAAAAATTAGAGTAGCTCTGGCTGAGATGCCTCAGAAACTGATGCAGAGACATTCGCTTATTCACTAAGAACTTAGCACCTAGCCTCTGCTTTGGCAATCCCCAGAGAACAGCCTGTGTGCCTTCCACCTTGATATCTTGTTAGTGTTTTGGTAGTATCTGCTACAAGGCATGCCTAGTTCTTTCCCCAACCAAATAATTTTATGTAGTCAGTCACGGCAATGCAATAAAATATCTGATGAGCTCTCTACACAGTGAATGTAATATTGCATGGGGAATTGCTTCAGCCAGGAAGAATCTCTGTTGAAGAGTGAACTTTGCTAGAGGAACTTCTGAGGTTTTTGTTTTTGTTTTTCCTCTGCAACAGTACATGGTGCTCAATTTAGCATAGGAATCAGCTCATCAAGTCGTTTAGTAAGACAGGTGCTTCTGTGCTACTGAATAGAAGCTCTTGTCATTGTCTTTTTTTCATTTATCTTCATGTAAGCAAGCAGACTGGAGTTTCTTGGATTCCCAGGAATGTTGTAGCTGATGCCAATCACACTCAAATTGCAACAATCTGATGCTAAACACCTAGAACAGCCAAGGTCCAGCATGCAATTATTTACTTGTACACTATGTTCCTACAGTGCATTTCAGTCGGTACTTTGCTGAACCAGAGGTAATGTCTGAAAAGTGGAAAGCTACACATTTTGTGTTAATTGACAATATAACATCTGAATTTAAAAATACCTGGCATGAATAAAGTGTAAACCAGGATGATTCTGTGTCATTAAATAGTTGACTTTTATATTGTGTATTAGTCATGCCATCATCCAATTAAAAGGATAATGGAAACAATAGTCATTTTTAATTTTTAATCCAGTGTGGGCTGCATTAAGGGGATTATGGAGCTTTATGAAGTAGTTTGCATAATGTAATGATCAAGAATAGAATCTGAGTCAAAGCTGAGCTGCACATGGTAAATTAGGCAACTTTTAATTTCTCCTTGACATAACTTCGGACAATAAATTTTAAATATGAAATTTGATGGAAGCATCTCCAGGTTGTGAAGAGGTTTGCAGAATAGCGTTGTTGTTCGTGCTCCTCAGGAATTCTTTTCAGGCCGGACTTTGGCTTTAGCTTGTGAGTATTGAGGTCAAGATGGCTGTCTATGTGTTCGTGCTTTACTAGTCTGCTCTTTAACTTCAGCTGAGGCTGATTTAAATAATTGTGGACCCTTAGTGCCAGTAGCTGCCACTATATTTTATCCACTGCAGCCTGCTCTGTGCAATCTGTTGCTTATTATCATTAGTGAGCCTTGTTCTCATAATTAACCTAATGATCATCGTCATTTCATTTGATTAACTGCAGCATGGATGAAAACACAGTCATGTGGCCTCTGATACCAGTGACAAAGGAGGAAGGAGTTGAAATTCAGTGTCTGCCTATGTGTCCAGAGAGCACCAGGCACAATTCAGTGAAATTGGAAGCACCATGGGAGAGGTGTTGCATTTCTCCCCCATCTTGTTCAAAATTGGCAATGGCCAATGCTCAGTACTTCCAGTATAATTCTGTTACCAAAGACAGGGTGTTTCAGATAGCAGATTGTTACTGCAGTGGAGCTGATATTTTTATAGCAAGACTTTTTGGTCTTGCTTGCATGAAAGTCTTAGCCCTCATATAAATCTTGTCAAAGCCAAAATGTTTTATGTGTTGCATAAAATAGCTGCAAATCTGCTGTTTTTAATAATGTTTGTGCAGTCAGAACATCTTTTTTTGAAGAAAAGAAAACAATAAATATTCCAACACCTTAGATGTCCTTTTTGTTCTGTAATTCTTTAAAATTATGTTTGAATTGACTGCCAGATTTATTCTGAAATTTCCGTGTCATTATATAGTGTCACAAGGATCATGAGTGAAACTGACTGGCAAGAAATAGATTTATACTGGAATGTTAATTTCCTGGACTGAATGATCCCAATGCACAACTGCAGCACAAAAGAGAGAAACAAGCCTCTTCATTTTTAACAGGAAATCCCTTAATGTAACAATAAATTTATAGCTTAGCTGCTCTAAATTCATCACTCAGTTTCAGTGGTTTAATGCAGAGATGGTCATGCTGGGGATACCTGGCTGTGGGAGTGTCTGGATTAGTGCTCTTGGAAGGGGATGATTTAAATGGCTTACTGAAGTTGCAGGGGAGACGTTTGTAAAGCAGTCCTAATGATATATAAAAGTAATTGAAATGTAAAGCTGTTTTTCCTGATATCCTATTGCATTTGACAGCCTTTTTCCTCCTTCATTATTATATGTGAATATAAGGAAAAAGAGAGAATAGGCCACCAGTCTCTGATTTTTTTTTTTTTTTCTGAAGCTGATACTGCATATTTTTCAGAGTAGAAATGTTAGTACTGTAAAGAAGATACAAACTGCCTGAGCTTATCTGTACAAACAGATACAAAATTAGAAATGCTGTCTTCCCGTGAAGCTCTGTTCGTTGGTAGGGTGCATTTTGCAGGACCCTGTGTTTTAGAGCAGCGATACCACCTCCTTCCTTCAGCAGTTTCTTGCTGTAACTTGGAGATGTCAAAGAAAAGGGACATGAGGATCAGTGTCGTGTCTGGTTTGTTCACAGCTCAGACTGAAGGCTTCTTAGTAGCCCCAGTGTTTTAAAGTGAGTTTTTCAATGCTATGGGGAAAAAATTGAACGTGCCTGGATGTGTCCTATTACAGCTATAGAAAGCAGGTGAGGAATGACCATTGAAGTCTAAAAATAAAGCACTGTCTGAACACGGGACTGCAGACAAGTCTGAGCAGCCATTGACCTGATTCACCCCATGCTTAGAAAAATTCAGAAATCACCCAGGACACTGAAAATTTCTTCAAACCAGTGGTTTCAAAGTTGCATCAGCTTCTAATGACTTCAAAGGAAATGGGACTTGGCTGCTCTTACACATCATCCAAAGGCTGTATAGTGGATTTCCCATATCCCTCCCTTCTGTTCCCATAGCTGTAGATGCATGGTACCTTTCATAAATGCTGTAATTTTATTAGGAAACCAAATAAGCTATGATAATGAGCTGTTTCATCCAAGTAGGCTGGAAGGCAATGGCTGAAGACTGTCATATTTCTTATGGGTGGTCTAGTACTTAAAGGCAGTCATGTAAGTGCTTGTGCTCAGCCATCTTGTTCCCTCCCTTGCCTAAATCATGTCAGAAATGCTAATTTATTTTCTTTTACATTATCTGAGGGGCTATGCCTCAAATTTGTGTGCTTTTTGTGGGGCAAATTCTGAATGAATGGCAGTAGCAAATCAGATGACTTGTCCAGTCGAGCTGTGTGGCTGCCATTAACTTTTGGTTCATCTGATCACCTTAGAGGGTATTTCTGAAGAGCTAAGAGGTAAAAATGATAAGAGAGTTTGCTATTGGAGAGTTTGTAATCCTTGAAGTTTCCTGAAGGATGGGCAACTTGAAAATTTTTGTTACTCCAGAATAAATCTTGTTCTTGCTTAGCACTGTTCTTGCTTACAGCTTGACTAGTTGCTTTGTGTCTCTACACACCAATGATTTTTTTTTTTTTTTTAATTGTCTTACTTCTGGTACTTTTGCTGTAATTGATGTTGGATGAGACAGAATTCTCTGTAACAAATGAAAGACTCTCGTGGCCATGTAAATATCTCTACTGATAGACATTGGAGAAAGTTCTGGGCTCTGTGGTGACTGTCTTGGAATACAGGATGTATTCCATTAGGTTGGAAGAAGTAGAGTGTTAAAACTTTAAAAGCACAAAACCATAAAACTGGTGCAGACTCTAACCCTGTTCAAGTATGCAATGCAAAGCTTATTTTGTCATCATCCAGTTTTAGACAGCTAGAGTAATTAATGCCCTAGCCTGAGGCCTCTGTGTTAATGACCCCCTAGCTATGCAGTGATGAAAGGTTTTGTACATCAGCGTGTTCCCTACTGCTGAAGTTCTTTGTGGAGCTCCCTCCTTTTATGCTGGGAACTTTAAAACTTAAAATTGTAAATGTATCAGACATAGGCATTCTCCTGTTACGTTCCTCCCTCTTTTGCATTGAAATGTGATCATATTGGAGCAGATGTTGACTGAGGAGACTGTCTCTTTTTCAGAGTGATGTTTATAGAGTTTTAATTGGTCTGGCTAGTGTGCTCTGAAGATTTTAGGGTATTCCCCATAGATGCAAAATTATAAAGCAGACTTGAAAGAAAGCATCACATCATGAATCTTCCAGCTGCCAATGATTCAGTAAACATCTTCCCCATCCCCCTGCTTTCCATCCACTGTGGATCCAGAGGAAAAGCCTCTCTGCCTCTGAGTGTTTCTGACAAGGCACTAGCTTCACTAAAAAGACCCTAAACTCATTTGCATTTCCAGTGCAAAGCCCTTGTGTTGATACAGGGGTCTGGCTGCACAGTTGTTCTTTCCTTCTCTCTGTGTGCTTTATCCTGTTTTCAGTTTTATGGCATGATCGTCACAACCCCAGGCTGGGTCCAAGAACAGTGGGATTGCTGGGTTTGCCAAGAATGCTGGTCAGAATTTGGCACTTCAGGGCTCCGTTAGGCTGCAGGAGGCAAGCGTGCCCTGTGGATCTCTGACACTGTTTTGGTGTTTGCTTGAAGAAAAGAAGAATGTGAGTGGAGAATTGAGCATCTTGGATCGGTTCTGGTCTCAGGCTCAAATCTCATTGACTCTTAGAGATAAAGGTGCTTCAGACCTTCTCCTGAGCACTGTGTCCATTTATCAGTGTGATCACTGACACCATGGAAGCCCACTTACAAAGCAAGCTTGTATATAGGCCACAGCATGCTGAATCCAAGAAAATGTATAGACCCTAAGGCTGAGAAGGGCCATTGAGATTGGCTAGTCTGACCTTCTGCTGAGTAATTCATCTTTATTTTAACCTCATCTTTTTTTCCCAGTAGAAATGACAGCTCTTTTTGTCTTTTGCATCAGCTGTAGGATAGCTACCACTCTTCAGGTGGTATTGTATATGAGGTGTTGGACTATTTTGCTGTGGTTAGAGAGCTGGGGAAAGCTGTGTGTAACTCTGGGATGTGCTGGCATCTCTCACTCTAACACAGAGCAGTGCCTCAGCTACAGAAGGTGTCTGGTGAGGGGATTTCTGGATATTTCTGATCAGCTTGCAATAAGTGAGAGCCTCAGCTTAAATGAATCAGGATGTGAGTGCTAGTGTGAATCTTACAGGTGGGAAGTCTTGTATTTAATTTGCAATCCTTAACCATGGTATGAAGATGGACTTAATCTTGAACCAGATCATGATTGTTCTTTACAGCTTTTTAATTTCAGTTGTCCTGTTGGAATGGATGGAGGTGATTTTAAATGTAAAGTGCTCTGCTTATTGAAAATGAACAGAGCTCAACTGATTTTTTTTTTTTCTTAAACAGTATTTGTGGGACGCTTTCTAGAGCACTGTGCAAACGTTAATTCATTTCTGATTATCAGAGTTTTGTTTTTGAGCACCATTTCCTTTGATCAACCCGCAAGCATGTTTGCTTATATGTGGGGGAGCATAGCAGGAAGGGGATGGAACTTGGGTTAGTTAAATTGAGTTGCTGATCATCTTCCTTGTTAGGATTCTAGCCAAGCGAATAATATTAAAACTGGGATCTAATAAAGGGCTTTTTCATATCTTTAATTTATAGTCTGCTTCAGAGGCTTATTTACACTTAGTTTGCTTGCACAAGAATCTTATGATACTATTCACAGACTCCTTGATCCCAGGAAAATACAATATATTGATTTACTGACTGAAGTTAGAGGCTCAAAAACATGCTTAAATAAGGCCAGTTGTTTTGGCACATTAACAAAATGAACATGATAGGCAGAACAATCAGCAGTTAATCGCTGTTAATACCTCTGCCACTCGTACAGGTGGCATTTATGGATGTACTTGGAATACAGCTCCTGACAGGAATTTCATAATAACTTAGAACTGATGGTAAAATTAAAGCTGAATGCCACAGGACTAGATAATTTTAGCATGTTTTTTTTTTTCAAGCAACACTACAACATTTTGTGTCTAGGACACAGAAGTGACTGAATTGATTGCACTTTTGGTTTAATGTACTTGGTAGTGGAATGAGTAGAATGAGGAAGGGGGGAGTCATCTGCAAAACTGCCTGAATTAGTGCACTATTGTGGCATGGGACTGAAAGTGAGAGCTAGAGAAAACAGCATGTAACAGTGCCCTGTGTGCATACTCAGGGATATGTTTGCTGCTGAAGCTCTGCTTGCGCCTTTGTCGTCTTCACCCTGAGCTGCTCGTTACCTCCGTGCCCATCGAGCTGGGAGGGTTTGATGCTGCTGCCAAGCACCTCCCACCTGTAAGAGCAAACAAGACTCCTGTGTTGATATTCCTTCTTTCTTTGTCTGTGAGGAATCAGATAATGCTGTTCTTTAAATCTGCATCTCCTCTGCAATTTTAGAATTAACATAACTTTGGGTGTGTGAATTTGTATCTTGGTTGTTTCAGGCTGCTGGCAAGCTCAAATAGTAAACAGGATGTATTTTGCTTGACATGCATATACAGATGCTAGATATTCCATGAAATGTGTATTAAAACTTAGTTTCTGATCAACCAGCAACTTCTGCCCATTTCAGCTGCTGACTTGTGGTTCTCTTCCCCCTTGGCATGTTTCCTCCTGAACACAGAAGCCCGCAAAGGATGCGGCTGTGTTTGGGGTGTGCCTTGCGCATTGCTGCCTGCTGCAGCTCTCAGGAGTTTACACTGTTGGTTAGATTTTTAAAGAGAGAAATAGTTGTCAGTTTAACCACAACCGTGTTCAAGGTTCTGTGAGAAGGTGGGTTTGACATTTTTCACACCTCAATATTTAATTAAAACACTTGAAAACAAATAAAGAATTGGGGATGACATTTTACGCGAGGAGTTACCTGAGCTCCGTAATTCCTGCTGAGCAGACTTAGAAGGCAGACTTTGAAGCAGCTGTGTGGGATGTGGATGAAATGTTACCCTATTTTATGGCTCTGAGACACCTGTAAGAATAAGTCATAGCAGAACCTAACAGAATAATCAATGCTATCAGCAGAAACTCTGGACAGTACAATGTAAACTTAAGGAGTGACAGGTATTGCCAAAATATTTTAAATAGATTTCATTTTCAAAGCTAACCCTTACACACCCCAGTGCTCTGCACAATCAATACCATAAATTAACATGCAAAACTGCTAGAAAAATGACAGATTAATCTATAACAGTTGTGAGCTGACAGTGTTGTTGCAGCCCAAGAGAAGTGTGAGCTTTTATGGGAGATCTGTATGGACAGCTCTGTTGCAGATTCAGGATCATTTTTCTACTCCCAAGTCAGGTACTATGTCATTTGTGACACCGTGGATTTCAATTAGGCTCCATCTACATTAAGATGGCACTTGATGAAAATGAAAGTTTTTACTGTTGTCCATAGTTGTCATAAAGTGAATCTATCAAACTATAATTGGAAGAGAAATGAAGTCTTAAATTATTCTGTGTGGCATCTTCAATTATTTTTATAGAGGATTTTTTCAGGCTAATTCTGTTTGGAAAATAAAATGGGCTTGATTTGAAAAATCTTTTAACAGAGGTAGATTTTCTGTGAAGTTGCAAAGAGATGCAGCCACACATCCCTCAGCACAGGGCAAGGGATATTTTGCTTGTAAGTGGCCTAAATCAGGTGGTTGCCATGTGGTGATGGCCGTGTGTAAAAGAAGTTCTGACCCTTCTGGAGCTAGAAAAGGCAGTTTTGCTAATCACAGCTCATTAGGGTTGACAAGATGCCTACCGTATGTTTTCAGTTCTTCTATATTCCATCCTTTCCTACTCTGCTGATTGACAGCATAGCAAAGTTGGCTGATGCTGATATGCACCTAATGAAATAATCATGACAGAATTACTGCCCCACGGACGTGAGCCACAGCACACATTGTGTTCTATGGGTTTGCTGCTAATGCCCTG
This sequence comes from Alectura lathami, assembly GCA_013399715.1. Classification (NCBI taxonomy): domain Eukaryota; kingdom Metazoa; phylum Chordata; class Aves; order Galliformes; family Megapodiidae; genus Alectura; species Alectura lathami. The sequence goes on along the minus strand of VXAV01006078.1, from coordinate 189,875 downwards.
TATAGTGATGGGCCCATATGTTATGATGTGAAGTAACTCGTCTTTGAGTTCTGTTTTATGCAGCTGAAGAATTCCAGGAATCTGTTACTTCACCTGGGGACACTTCCCTATCTGAGTGTAAATGGCTGCAGAAATGTTGACTGCTGTGGAATGAAGTGGGCAATTCCCATCAATGTCAACACCAAGTTAGGATGGATAGCTCTAAATCTTGATTGTATTCATGGGTCAGAAAAATCCCAACTCTATTTCCATAAAACTGGGGCACTGAGATGCTCAATGAATTGCTAAAATGAAAACATGACAAAGCAGAATCTTAGTCCTAGTTCTTTTGACGGTTAAAGGGATAAAGCTGGACTACTTTTCTCTCGTAAAGGAGAAAATCTTCAAGTGCAAAGAAGTCCAATAGCTAATGCATGTCCAGAGCAAAGCGAGGACAGATTGCTGACACTCTCTCTGACTTGTGGCTGGGTTCTGCCACGCATGGGCCTGACTTCTACTTGCCACAATAAATGTTTTTCCAGTGATCTCCCTCTTCTTGTAGCCAGATACTTAGAAATGTGTTAGATCAGCGGATTTCAGGAGCAAACTTGATGGCAAAGTTAGTGGCTCTTGTTTTAGCTGAGGGATCCCTCCTGTGGGAATTCTGTCACATACGACCCTAATCGTATTTAAAGTCGTCTTCGTGGAGAATCTACTGCTCTTCTCAGCCAGCTGTGCCAGAGGCTAAATGACATGTCATCAGATATGCTCAGAAACTTTCAGCATCTCACCTGCATTTATTAAAATATTTGAAACCATCTAAAACAAAACATTGAAATGTGCTCTTCAGCTTCCTGGACATTTTTGTTCTGTGTTTATGGGGTGAGTTTGTTTGTTTGTTTGTTTTGAGGCTTGATCATTTGTAGCTTGAAATTAGTGATAGGTCTGTGATTTAGCCTCCCTGCAACCTATGACTCTTAAAAATGCACTTGCACTGTTTGAAGTCTATGGACCTTTTTATGGCTGAATTTTAATGTTTTCTTATCTACATTTTGATAATTCATTTACCCTGTACTGTGGTAATGTCTGCTGTAATTCAGAAAACATTATCTTAAAAACCACAGTTGCACATCAGATTTTTCTTATCAGTCTTCTAGGTCTGATTATCCTTCAGTTTGTAACGATGTAAATTAGCAATAAAACTGTTGAACTCATTTGAGATCTACTGGAATAAAAATGGTGTAGGACAAAAATAACTGGTGTCTAGAAGTAATGGAAACACTAAAGTTGTACGTTCAAAATACGTGTTGACTTGAGAAAAGGTTCTGGAGATTAAATCAATAGACTTTAAAAATATATATTTCATTCTCATGCTGGTTATTTCATAGAAAAATTCTTTATTTCAGCTTTTTGGGAGTACCTCTTCTGCATTTAGTTTGATATTATTTTGTACAAGTGTATGGATATTAAATCACTGTCTCACTGAAAACCAAACTGGAAACCACTTGAGTGGGCTTCTTCACTGTCCTTTTATTCGTGAGAGTTAAAGGCTGGCACTCCACCATCACCTTCTAAAGCAAGCCAGCTCGTTGTCATGGAGACAGCTGGGATGTTAGCGATCTGTTATCATTTAAAAAACACTTCCTTGGGTGCTTCCTTCTTCCTTTTCCTTGATCGTGAGATCCCACCAGGCTCTGGAAGTGCAATGTGCTCTTGAAAGTGCATTGTGTTCTTGAAAAATTCCTTCAGCACGGAGAGGGATGATGTCAGGGCACTCCTCATCCCTTTGCTCTGGGCCTCCTGCTAGAGGATGCTGCAGATCTTATCCCACACACGCAGCAGCAGCGGCCAGGAGTGCTCAGTGCTCTGGCAGTTGAGATCCACTCTTGTTTCTCCATGCATCTCCAGGTGCGTGAGGCAGAGTGCCAACTACCAGTGGTATAGCAGCATGTGCCCTGCCTCCAGGCCCTAATTCTTTAGGGAAGTGCTAGGCTCTGTGCTCAGGGAGTGGAGTTTCTCCTGGCTGACTGCTGCCAGCTGAAATGAAGAACTTGGGATGAGCCTTACTTTAGTTGATAAGGTTAAATGGTTAATGATATCTGTAATTAAGTTGTCATTAGCTCTTATTTGGTACCCTTAGGCAAACTTAATTTGAAGCTTGAATTTCCAAGGCTGCTTATAGTTGACAGAAAAACCCAACTATCCGTAATCCTTTTTAAAAATAAATAAATAAATAAAGGGAAATAAATGAAACACCAGCCCCAAAGCATGACAGACGTTTCCCATGCATAGTAGTGCAGGAGGCGTTGACAAATTTAAAGAAAAAAATCCCTAAAACCTGGGGGGGGGGGAGAAAAAAAAAAATTAAAACAACCAAACAAAAGAACTTTATTTGTAGCTCCTGTCCTTGAAATTTACAATGTAATCTTTCCTTATTTATTCATTCCACTCCACTTTGCCCTCTCTGCCATTATGCTGGCTCCAACAAAGAAGGTGACCCCCAAGTATTCAAAACAAATCTGGAGTAATATACTAATAAAAATTCATGCGGTGTTATAAAAAAAAATAAAAAAATAAAAAAGGAAAGCTCAAGTCTTTGTTCAAGGTCCATTAAGATGTACAGATCATTCTACAATACTTTCATTAGCAGGCTCCTGGCTTGAAAAGGGCCTGCCTATTGTGTGATGAATCCCCCACAGTATTATTGACTGTCTTGTCCTCTCCAAAGGTAGAAGATAAAACTAAAAGAAATAGGAGTATGGTGGAAGGATGGTAGCACTTAAGTTTCATATGCAGTCTAGCATATGACAGGCATTAGCTTTTGGCCATTCAATATCATTGAAGGAGCCCATAACTCACGGGAAGTAAATGGAAATGCTAGCTAAGGTCTACATTAGTTTATAATAAAATACTGGACTCTTGAACAGAGCTTTTTAAGGCTACTATGATGAAGGAAAGGGCAACAAAAATAGAGGTAAATGTGAACTTCAGGACTGGAATAATTTATCATGCCTGAAAACCCTTGTGCAAGAAACAATCATTTCAAAGGGGACACTTGCATTCTAGCAGATCTTTTCTCAGCTTTAGGGACAAAGGGACTAATGTTGCTTAGGAACAACCTGCATATTTAAATACTGTTTTAAGCAGTTCAGTTAATGAATACCAAGCTCTGAAACGCATTTCAGGACAGGTACCTTATCTAAATGCTGTCTTGGCTTCCAAGTGTATGAAAATGTACAGGAGCAAGTTCCTGACTGTTCAGATAAGCTGCAAGTTTGTTCCTGTTTTGTTGCCTTCCCATAAGAACTTGGTGACCAGTGCCATCCCCTGTGTTTTTCAAATACCATGCGTGCTTTCAAGGCCATGTAAATATTTGGGCAAACTGTCACAATTTGGTTCAGTGTCTGCAACTTGAAAGTCTCTTCAAGCTTTCCTGCCTTTGGATCCAAAGATTCTCTGTTTTCTCTTCACGTTATTCCAAGTCAGTGATGAAGGGCTGCACTATGCTCAGTGATGTGCCCTGACTCGATCATGGGAAGGCTGAGACATTGCTGCTGGATATGGGTGGATGAGGGACTCTGAGGAAGCACGCAGCCTGGCGATACCTTTAGTTGGACATCTTGATACCGTGGGGCTCAGAGCTTCCAAATCATATGAAACCTGTTCAACAGCTAAACTGCAAGTGTTTAAATAAACTGCAAGTGTTTCAATTAGGTTTGTGAGCATTTTCCAAGCAAAATCTATAGGGGTTTTCTTCCTGCCCCAGGGCTGCTCAGAAGAAAACCAGATGGAGCAATACAGGTGACACAGCTACTTGGCCCACAGCATCCTCCTCCTCCTCACGCGTTATATGTTGCGTTATAGCTCTCACTGGTAGTTTCTTCTCAGGGCTAGGAGGTCTGCGGCAGGTCTTTTCTTTATATTTAGTTCTATTCCGTGTCAGAACTGAAAAAGGACCTCTGCAGACATGAGGAGGGTTTTTGGTTTTCAGTTGAATTTGCCTGAATGCACAAGTACTTTACCAGCTCATTTCTCCTCTGTGTTCTATTGAAGACTTTCTAATTATTCAATAAACATATTAAAATGGAAAGGAAGAAGGGAAATCTAGAAGATAAAGGGCTTAGAATCAGCTCAAAGAAAAACAGTCACTTGTGATAAATGTAAGGTACTTTGTAATTGATCACAGTATTGAAGAATTTTACCTCCATTAGCTTTATGGTCTGTTACATGCTTTCCAGTCTTAAGTAAAACAAGATCCATGTGAGCTTTTTGTAAATAAGATCAATCAGGGTTCCTTTAAAGATTACCAGCATGATGAAGATGTTTTTTCTAATTATTGCTCTGCAGCCCTACCCGTATGTTTTGCTGGGAAGTTGTCTCCACTTTCTTGCAGCAACTGGAGATGCTTCTCCCCGAGTGCTGGGGGTGGTAGGGGAGTGCAGACTCTTCGGCTTTAGCTTGTGTAAAGGAAGTGCACAGCAGAATTTAATGAGCTCTGTGTCTTAAGGTGAACACCAGAGAACTCTGTAGGAGATGGAGTTTGAGATCTGGCCAGGCTCCAGTAAGTCTAGGAATATGAGATCAGTATCAAAGGACATGATTCTCCTAAAATGTGGGCAGAAGTTCACTTTTTGATTACATTTTTCATGTGTGTAGTTTTTTATTGTCTTCTGTGGAAAAAAAGGATGAGTTTTCATTTCATTTGTCTATTCTTGCCTTTGTGGCTACGTTTCTGCTTCCTGCTTACAGTGAGTGCAGGTTTCAAACATCGTACTTAGTGCTTATTGCTATTATCCATCAATACAGTGGCACCTAATTCCACTGATTTTAGTATAATTGAAGCAAATTAATTTTAATAACTGAAATCTGAACATTAGCATTAGTTGAAATGGGAATAAAATTACTCCAATTTCACACTTAAATTACTGCTTCTTTTCATAAATTTTAAATCAGCTGACTCTGAATTCCTACCTGTGTTTGGGGGGAGAAAAATTATTACCACCATTTTTTCACAGGGACTCATGCAGAATTTTGTCAGGGGCTGTAGTTATGCTAAAGATGAAGTGCAACAAAAAGGCTGAGTGCTGCCCCAGAATCATACGGTAGAGACCGTTACAGTATAACTTCCTAATACATAACTGTGCATCCCCAAAGGGTGGAGCATGGATTTGCATTCTCAGATGGTGTGAATGTACTGAACTGGAAAGAAAAATCAAAGCCTTCAGTCATTGAAATAAGATTTGATGTCAGGTTTTGTGGAATTACTCACTTTATTGGTCTTGTATAAAAAACTCAAACTGTTTGGAACAAAGGTCAGAATACTTCCAGGTTCAACTTGCCATAACAACTCCTTTAGAAATTGTTTTGGCTGATGTTTTTTTCTGTAGCGGAGGAGACCTTTTCCCAATCTTTTTATAAAGACAAAATAATCCAAATGCTAAAGATGCTCTTGTTTTAGGCTGGTCCTTGCTGTGTCTCTTAGCAGCCTGATGGTCATGCAGTCAGCAGTGATCCACAACCCATGTGTTAAAATAAGGGAGCCCTCAGTTTGTCACCTCACTCCATTCAATGCACGTGAAACACTTGACATTTTTAAACCATCTTTAGATGTCATTGCCCTGTTTCTGTGTTGATATAGGAACCTCCTGAAGACTTCAAAGCTTTGGAGAACCCCCATTACTCTGCCAGCTTGTGTTGTTATCAATCCATTTTATAGATTTGGAAACCAAAGGCAAGAAAAGTTGTGGATTGATCAAGTATGGCTTTTCTTGTTCAGGCAAACTGGCTTGTCTGCTTGTGTTAAGATTTATGGAACTTGTCTGTATTCAACAAGAAAAACGTTTCTGCACAACTCCTCTGCTGCTTGATGTTTCACTTCTGTGCCACATTCCTGGCTCTGGCTGGAAGGCAAGTCTCTATCTGCAGAAAATAGTTGTGCCTGGCTGCTTATATTGATTTGGGAAGTTACAATGGGTGAGCATATTAGTGGAACTGCCCTTCTAGAAAACTGCATGTGGTGGATTTACTCTGGTTTCATCCCGTCATGGCCCGGTTGGTTAGGCAGGTGATGCTCCAGACTCGTACCTGCACTCAGGAGCTGTGCAGCCCTCGGGAGTGGCGGTTTGATTGCAGGAGGACCCTGCTCAGGCAGCACACATTTACACAGCAGTGCTTGCAGTCTGAGCCTGGGGAACCTTACTGAATTCTACACTGTGGTCTTGTGGTTTGGAGAGATTCTTCCTGTCTCTGACAACCTGTAACTTTTCTATAGCTCAGTCTCCCCTACTTGCATAAATAACTGTTTGCAAAAAATAGAAATCTGTGGTTTTGATGCAGACTAACTTAATTTGAGTTGAGCTTGAAAATAATGGTATGCTTCACCTCTGCTCAAATTAACTGAACCATTTTCTTTACTTTCCCTAGGTATAAGGGATACGCTTTTGTTGGTGGCAGAGGGGACTGCATTGTAGCAGGTGGCTCTGGGAGCGAGGATTGGAGTCCTTGCACAGGAGAACTGCTCACAGTGCATTAGCATTAAGCTTTAATGGGTGATGTGTGTGTGTGCATGGAGGAATAGCTGGCTTCTTAATTTGGGATAGTGGATGCTGTTAACTTTCTTCATGTTTATGAAAATTAAACTTTAATTATGAGGCATTTGTTTTGGAGTTAATTTCTTACTCTTTGCTTTGCCTTTGTGCTCAGGTTGAGAGCTGGAAAGTGAGATTACATAAATTGTTTAATTTAATTAGTAGTCTCATGGTAAATGTTCTGCAGAACACTAGTGACTGACCTGTGCCCTGACATTATTGAACTATAAAGCAAATACCCATGAGAAGGAGCTATGGCAAATTAGTGGATTTTCTCATAAAAGCTGAAAATTAAGCTCTTCTCTCATGTGATTGTTTCTACAGAAATCCTTACACTACTGTAACTGAGAATCTCTTACCTGAGGAGGTGGAAAACAGTTTCTTGTATACTCCCTGTTGAGTTGGCACGATGTTAGTTCGCTTTCCCCCTGCTCCTTCCGTCCTTTCCATCCTAATCCTTTGCATGGCTGTGGCTCTGCTGAGCCAACCAGAGGGTGTTTGGATTTGTGTGGGGCTGCAACATGGGGGGCTGAAGAGGAAAGGCAGCCAGAGCCCTTGGCCTGCTGTGGTTGCAGAAGGTGACTTGAAGCATTTTTGTGAATGGGGATTTTCCACCCCAAATGCAGACTGCTGGGTCTGTGTCCTTTGCTACTGCTAGGACTATATTGGCTTTATACACACCAAATATCTTTTAAAACTCTTCAGAGAGTGTGCTTCAGAGCTGAATTCTTTGTACTTGCCTTAACTGGCTAGGAAGGGGACTGGTATGGCTAGATTCTGAGACCTTCCAGTAACGTTTAACTTGATTTCCAAGTTTATTCCAAAGGTAGAGTGAGAAAGCACCTGTTATGGCTGCTTTATAATAACTCTACCCATTCAAGATATGAGCAAAATTTTGTGGATGATAATGTTAAATTCAGCCAAATTCTATTATTTATTTATTTATTTATTTATTTTAAATAAAGACTGTCTGTGGAGCCTAAGAGTAGTTAATACTCAGATGGATGTTTTAATGTGGGTCATAGTGCAATTGCAATTACTTTAGATTATTTACTTTAGAGATCTTTGCTAATAATTCATTTCTGAAATTTCACGAAGGTATTAGCAGTTCAAAAAGAAAATCTTTTTTTTTTAGAATAGAGGGGGCTAAAGATGTTATTGCATGACTCTTAAAACGTTTCTAATGCTGTCATCTATCCAGGAAACTGAGTCATCTGCTACAGTGATTATAAAAGAAACCTGTGATAATTTGGTTTCCTTAAAAGATTAGACTCTAATGAATTTTCATCTATATTGAAAGCTCAGTGTTAAGGAGCAAAAAGTGTGTCACTGCTTACTGGCATTTCATGAGCTGTGCTTGTAGTGTGTGGGTTTTTTGTGTGTTTTTGTTGGTTTGGTTTGGTTAGAATTTCCATTAGCTCAGTGCTATCTTGCTATCTCTTTCAAGGCTCCTGCAATGCTGGAGATAACAGTGCTGGTGGACAGACTAGTCTTAGTAACACATTAAATGAAAGTAAAAAAAAAAAAAAAAAAGGCATTGCTGCATAATCTCTCGCAAACACTTTTACAAATCTAATTGCATAATGTTTTTAAAACTTTGGAACCTTAATCTCTGGCACTTTGTCTTCCATTCCGTTATGAAAAGTGTGCTGTGGTACTTCAAAAACTTTCCAGCTTCCTACAAAGTAATCTTATAGAGTTCACCCTTCTCTAAAAACATTGTTTCTGAAGACATCACCTTTTACTTATTTACATCAGTGCCTTCATTGCATCATCAAAAAGCAAAATGTGTATTACAGCTTGAAAGCAGCATGCAATGCAGTGATCAGAGAGGGGAATGAAACGGGGCTTTTGAACAGCTTTTCCAGGAAGGTGCAGTGAGACTTCCTCGCATTATCATTAGGTGCCAGCTTCATCTTGTTCTGAATTCTTCAAAGCAGCAGTGCTGTTGTTTCATTAAAAGAATATATCTGCTTTTAAAGTAAGAGATTGTTAATTAAATGGTGAAGTTTGCTGCCAAGTATTGATAATATTTGAAGTGCAAAGTCAGGACTTGTCAAACAGCTCGGTGTGCAGTTTCTGGGCATGGCAGGCCAGTACCAGGCTGGGCGCAGCAGTGCCTACTCCCTTCAGGCTGCCCAGGCTGGGAGCGGCCTTCTGGCTGGAAGCTTGAAGGTAAATCATTAAATCCATTGAGCCCAGCGTGCATCTGCTGAGCCTGCTGATGCTGAGAGTGAGGGATAGCAGCTGGCTCCATGACCAGAAGTCAGCTAATTTCACATGGTGCTTCTCTGGGCTGCTAATGGAAATGCTGACATTTACCCACAGGAGCTCCATTGAAAGTATGACACCATTGCCAAAAATGTTGTATATATATATATTTTTTTTTTCCTTATGGCAAACATTTAGGTCAGAGGGTACACATACATCATAGATTTTTTTTATTATTATTTTGCTCTGAGGCTGGTGGTACGTGTTTGGCATAGAAGCTGAACTTGAAAATGCTGTCCAATGTGTGCTGCCTGAAACTCCATAAACATGGGGAGCTGGTGAGGGGGAATTACCCTGCACCAGACAGGGAGGTTAGCTTGGCTCTTTCATTTAGTTGAGGAAGCCAGAGTTAACAGACTTCCCCATGAGCAAACAGCTGTGGCAACGATCACAGTTTACAGTCAGGATTCTTAGGACTTCAGGGAAAAATGGGACTGGGGGGGGCAGGAATCTGTATGTGGGAGCTGGCAGTTGTCTAGGCAAGCTTTAACTTCATAAGGCTTATCCAATTATTGGCTCTTCTGCAGTATCTAGCAGGTGGGCTTAATGTACTGAACAGCCCATAGCAAAGTAGAGAGCTCGTGGTGCAAACAGTGTAAAACAGCTCCCAGCAGAGTGGGAAATGGAGACAAAATCATCTCCTGGACATGATGCAGTTGTATAGCCTCAAACAGTACACTTCTGGAGCACGCTGCACAGTAACTGAATGAAAGCCCTTAGGCGAGCCAGGCAGAAAATATAAATTAGCTGAGAAGGCACATATATCTGAAAAATCGATTTAAATCCTGCAAGGTCCTTGCCAGCAGGACCACACTCTCAAACTTTTTAGATCCAACAGAAATGTTCAACACAAGTGTATTTTTAAGTACTAGTACTAAATAACAGACTTGTGAGCCAGTGGTATGTAGTTCTCTAAATTATCCTCTATCTCAATAAGGCACAACCAAAATGCTCATAACTGGGCAGTGTAAATGAGTGCAAAGTTCCATCCCAGCCCCTTTAGAAATCAAGTTCTGCAAGCCTTCACATAGTACGGTAAGATAAAATTATGGCTTCGATAATGTTTTCCATTAGCTGCGATCTGCACTGTTGCTGAAAGAATTTGTGCCTTTTGAGTCGGGTAGAATTCAAGGGAGAAGCAATGCCTTGTAGCTCCCAGCATCCCTCTCCGGTACCTTACGCAGGGTGCACTGAGCAGCGTTTGCTCCCTGCTCACTTAGCAGATGCTGAACTGTAGAAATCATTGCAGGAGGTATTAATCATTGAAAATCAGACATGCCCCAAGCAAGAGTTAAACTGAATGCACAGCTCACTTTATCAGATTTAATCCCTGATGTCTGTGTTTTCAAAGTTCCAGTAAATTGCTCTTGAAATTGGGATCTGCACGCAGACAGCACAAGCTAATAACTGGAGAGGGCTGGGCGGGAAGGATGGGATTTCTGGGGGAGGCGTGGGAGGAAGCAGTCCCTAGCAAGGCCAGTGCTCTGCCTGCGAGTGCTGAGCTCCCGTCAGGCTGCACTGCACCATGTACTGTGTGTTATGTCCTTGTTCAGACTCATACCTAAGTGGGACCTGACCTTCCTTGTTGGTTTTGCACATTTCTGGGTGAATTCACTTATTAAACTTAACTTTAGTTTATTAGCATGCAGGGAGAGAAGCTGTCACCCTAAAGAGGTACCTGGTGCTGATACTGCAAAAAAAAAAGTCTTCCATTATGAAAGCAAATGGAGTAATGGGAGAAAATACACTGCGGTGACAGTTTCCATTACTTCATATTATGTGAACCAACTTCTAGCTATGAAATTAAGGATTTCCTTTACGAGCACTTCTGCACAAATACTGTTTTTGCTTGGTTTCTGTACCCCTTCCAAAGAAGCCTAATCTCTCTATATTTGGCAACCTCTTCCACACAGCAGCAATGTAAAAGATTACTGGGTGACACTGTAGTGGTTATGGGAGCTGAGCAATCAGAAGAGGATGACAGCTCCCAATTCTGTGGACAGTCCTCACCCACACAAATGACAAGTTCCACAAGCTTCTATCAGTAAGGGATTCTGGAGGAAAAAAAAAAAAAAAAAAGTTATAGAACTTACTTAATACTGAACTTTTTATTGTGTAAAGATGGTAAGTGAAAATACAATGAACTTCAGCAATCTACCAGGAGTACTAGGAAATAAACAAGTACTCAGTTGCACTTTTCTTTCTGGTTTGAATTATATTTTGATTTCCCACTTGCCTTTCACACCCACCTGCATGTTAATTGCTAATATTTACTGACCCAGTTCCTTCAGAAAATATCTAACAAATGTGTTATAAAAAGGACAGTTTCTGTTTGTAGTGATATGTTGGGCTTGATGGTTGTTCTCCACTAATTAAAGTGGATAGCTAATGGTAAATCTCAGTCCAAATATAGGTAATCAGAAATGTCCATGCTCAGATTTAGGTACCCCAGTAGATATCCAGAGTGAAAACGCAGCAAACCTGTTGGCAGTAGGAAGTGGCCAGTGCCTGGAGGTGCCAAATCATATAATTTTGCAAAAGCTCTTGAAAATTAAACACATGTTGAAATAAAACATTGGCCAGAATTGAACATCAGGGCTTCTGTTTTGGAACAATGTGGCTTTAGGAACATTAGAAAAGTTTGGAGATGATTATTTTTCAGGAATCTATGCATATTTATGGAAACAGTATTCTTCAGACTTCTTTATTGGAGCATCCCTTCTTTTAGATCTCAGGAGGCCTTTAATTTTGAGGTTCTAAAGGCCAAGGAATTGTGATTATGACAATGGGGAGCAGACTGATAATGTAGTATTCACGCTATAAACAAGGCATCCATCCCTGAGAGGCTTTCACTGCAACACAGCAGATGATTTTAAAAGGCAAAAAAAATCCATTGCAATGTGATGAATCCAGCATATATGAAAGTCTTGTATATCTTTTTCTATTTCAATATGTCCAAAGAAAGAAAGAAAGAAAAAGCAGATTTTCCCTAGAGTCTGCTAATAATAACTTAGTAATAACTCAATAAGGGACTTTAATGCAGCTGGAGACTCAAAGCTGTGTTTTCTTCTACGAGTCTCTTTGATCTCTATTTTGATATGCACCCAACATTTGAGTTCTATACGCAACAGTACATGCCAGCCACAAATAGCTATAAAAGTGTCATTACGTTATATTATCAACTCTTTTGAAAAACTGTTGTATTTATGGCATTTTATAAACTGTTATTTCAAGAGAGTGGCAGTAATGCTTACAGCAGCATTGTGTATTCTCTGTGGTCTCCTTGGGGTTGTAGTGGGGCACAAGGCTTTCAGTCCTTGTCTCCCCATCTCCTTCTGATGGTGCTGAGAGAGGACCACCGCTGCCCCCCTGTCAGGAGCTTGCAGAACAATGCTACCTGCAGCCTTTATGTTCGACTCTCTCAGCACATTTATTTTTAGCTTTATATGATCATTTTATGCCAAATGAACAAATAAACAAATCCTTAAAGAGGCTCTATTGTTCCTTGCTGCCAACCTGGAACGATGTCAGAATCAATCTGAAGAATTGCCTCAACATCCTGCTGTGCATTAAATTGAGGGCATGCTCCTCTGCGAGAGGTGGGCAGTGGAAGGAAAGGCCAGGCAGGCAGAGACCCCCTCTTCTTCCTCCAAATAGCCCAGTCTGCCCCTGTATGTCTTGCTCGGTTCCTAGTGGCCTCTTTTGTCCCACACAGATGTTCCTCTGGACAGTCAGTACTGCAGAAATTCTCTTCTTGAAAAGGAGGTTGTAGAACCAGTGCATTAGTCATTCTAAATTGATAATCTTAATTACCATTTAGACAATCAGTTTGAGGACAATTCCAAACATGTTCAGCATTTTTTTTCTTAGCAGTTTAAACATTTTGTGTCTATTATATAAATAAGATTCCTATTTTTGTTACTGAACTCTGACAATTTGTTGTTCATCTTTCTAGTAAAGGTACTAGTGAGTCCATACCTTGGGCTTTTGCTGGGGGGAATAGGGGAAGAATGAACCCTAGTGCAGTGCCAAGCCACTGCCCCTTAATAACTGAAGAACACCCCAAACCTGGTTCCCTGAGCTATTGATGAGAGAGGAGACAGAGATGCAAACCCATGGACTGCCAAAGCAGTTCATCCGAACTCCCTTCCATTTTCCATCTCACAGACAACTCACTGGTCAACATCTAGCTTTTGGAGCTCCTGGAGCAGAATTTTTGCTTTTGGCTTGCTCACAGCCTTGGAGATACAGGGTCCGATTACTAACACAGATGAATCTCCCACGTGGGCATGCTGGTCATAGCCACCATTTACTCCACTCCTGCCTTTTTGTTTCTGTAAGGTACTACTGTTACTTCTGGGCAGAGTGTGTGTGTTCGTATTTTCCCCTGTCCCCAAATAGATGGTTTTATATTCCTCCAGAAAAATAAGGTATGTGCTCTTGTTTCAAAGTAGGTGAGCATGAACACAGTTCAGGTTTACCAATTCATCTTAAACCACCTTATAAAATATTCCAGTTCTGTGTAGTTTTTTTAAATGCCAGATAAATCTTTTCATTATGTTGGAGGAATTTTCAAGAAATAGTCACTTGTTTAATTCAATATTATATCTGTTTTTAGTTGTTCTGTCTGGCTACTTTTGGACTGTAGATAAATCATTTTTTACCCCACCTTGCAGGAACATGCACTACTTGATACAGATTAACAAGCACTTTTACCTTATTTCGCCTCTCCAATTAACATGTGACACACCTGGAATTACTAATGCCGTTACTGAGATGGTCCTCGATGCTGTGAGGGTGCTTGGTAAAAACCTGCGCCCTGCTTAGACACTGTTCCTGGGAATGCGTGGGCCATGGCAAAGAGTGTACTGGCTTTAACTGCACTGTAAAAAATGGATGCAAACAGCAATAATTGGAGTGATGCTTTGCTGCCCGATCTGGTAAGATAGTGAATAGTGTGCATCTCCATCTGTGCTGGCTGGGAAGATGAGAGGTGCAGGTGGAAGTCGCAAAGGCTGGTGCTTTGGCCTAGGGAGCGGAGTGCAGGGCTGGCAACCCCGTGCCAGGCACGGATGGAGGGACCCGCTCCGAGTGCGTGCCTGTGCCTCGCAGAAACAGAGGCTTCACGCAGCAGGACAAGGAGTTGCAGGGTTGTGATTCCCGATTTTGACTAAACAATGAGAGTGAAGGTAAGGTTGATTTATTCGTGTTTTGGTTTTTCATTTTTCTTTCAGGTGACAATACTTGAGGGAATTTTGACTTTTCTTAGGAATTTGGAAAAGTGCCTATTTTTCATGTCGAATAATTAAAAAACGGAACATTATCTTCTGGATTAAAAAGGAAACTATTTCATCCTGTGGGAGTAGTCCTTTTTCTCTTTTGTTTACGCATAAATAGGCAGAGCACTGCGAGCAGTGACTGAGCGTGATAGTTTATTTCAAGAGACCTGGAGTGCCCACAGCTATACTTGACTTCAGCAGGAATTCTGTGTTCACTTCTTCAGAAAATTAGACCCTTTGTTCTTTTCCTAGAGCAATGACAATTTGTCTCAAAGGTAAAATCACGCTGTACCATAAGCTGTGATTACAACAATATGCTGGTGTTTTTGTGAAGAAGTTTGCAAGTTTTTTAAAAAAAGAATTTTTAAAACCTCTAAAATCCCTGCCAGGTATTCTTGCCTGGAAGCCTGGTGGCTGGCAAAAATGCCTGTCTTACACTACCACTTTGTGGTGAAGAAGGCTGTGTTGTATCACGTTCTAAATAGGCAAAGGTGAGGCGACCAAATCAATGTGTGTGTCACACTATCTGTTGGCTTATCTGTCAGACCCATGCATGTTTCAGCTCCTTATCTTCTTGTGGAAACGTCTTCAGTATTGACCGAGTTTTCCTAATCTGTGTGTGCCTAAAGTACACATACAAATTAACTAATAATTGCATACTTACGTTTGTTCTCTAAGGAGATAGTAAAGGCGATTATTTGGTGTTCTGTTCGTTCAAGTCTTACAAACTGACGATTTCAAGACCAGAAGCCCGGCACAGTGACAGCCCTGCTAAGGGCGGAGGATGGAGCTGGGGAAGGCCTGGATGTTGGCAGGCACTGGGGGGGGGCAGCACTGAAGCACCAGTATGGCTGCACCACGCCGTAGGGCTGGATTTGAGACTGACCCGGTGCTGACGCAGACTGGTCTGCCCATGAGAAGGCACCGGGGGTGTCGGTGGGACAGGGCGGGGGGTGCGCCTGTGCCTGGGGCCAGGCTTGCAGACCATGCAGAAGCTGTTAGTTTGCTTTATTTCTGTGTGATGTCTGACGCAGACGTCTGCCTGCAAAGAAGGGCTTTCTGAGCCATTTCTGCCAATGGCTATGGGGAGACCCACCTGGACCTTCCTCAGATCCCCAGAACAGACGGCGCTGATAGCAGCAGAACCTGGCGCTGCGCACGCAGGCTGTATGTCCTGCTGGATGTGTGGCACTTGCTCTCAAAACAGTAGAATTCAATAATTTCATGAAACCATTTGCATTGCTCACAAATAGTAATTACTGTTGCTAAAATAATTAGTGGTATTTAGTTGAACTTTAATTCTGAGTGTAAGACTGGGTCCCTAGTAGTCTTTTCTGTGGTAATTGTAATGGCATTTTTATGGTAATCTGTAAAGTAAATGAATTGAGCATGTCAGTGGAGATCTGGAAGAATGAATGGAAATTTCAGAATAATCTGACTGCTATGTTAATTGCTTGATAGTTACATTAAACTGAATAGCAAAATGGATGGTATTCAAAAGATTAAGCTGAAAATATTCTTCCGACTCCAAGATGGCACGTCAATTTGAGTTTTAAAGGCTTTCTAATTTAAATAATTGTGTTAAATTTTACTGTCTGTCATCTTATAAAATCAAAGTAATGAACTTAATAGGAGAGAACATATTTGAAAACATCTTTGTTGGAGCTGACTGAAAATTTTAACGTAACTGGTTTTGATCACAAATAGCAATTTCATCAAGTGGAAATGTTATCAGAAAGCATGTTGGTTTATCAGCAGAATAAAGTAAAAAGTAATTCCTTTAGAATTTTTCACTTTTATGTTTGTTTTTGGGGTGGGGATTGACATAGAATTTATCCTTGGTTCTAGGTCTGTGACAAATAGCCAGTTTTTTAATATTGATTTGATACTTTGAAATGGATTTCTTGTTGAATAGAAATTTTATGACAAAAAGTCTAATTTGATTAATCAGAATAGCTCAATATTTTATTTGGTGGCTTGGTGAAATAATCAATCTATTTGACCGGGATTAAAGTTTTGCATTCTTGATTCCATCATCTTGGAGATGTTGAGATAAAAGAGCTTAATTTTAATTATTTTTTTGCTGTGAAATGTTAGGTGTGCTCCTTGGCTTTGTCTTCTCTGATATAAAGCACCAGGTGTAGAGAATTCAGAATGCACACTTAGTTAATGATGTGCTGAAGTGCTTTGCTGAATTTTTAGTGAGGGAAATTAGCTGCAGTGTGTCAGACAGGAGCAATTGTAGAGGAATGATGCAAAGAACTGTTTCTGAAATATGAATTGCTTTGCGATGTTGACTGCTGTAGTTAGCTAACGACAATGTCGCCGTATGAAATGTAGTGGTTTGCAGCCTGTGCCTAGCTTGCTGTACCATTTTCAGCTGAAGCTAAGCTGTCTAACATACTTATTTTTATTTGAAAAATAAGCAAATTTCCTTGTGTGTTTAGAATTGTTGTTTAATAGTGCCTTCTGGTATATTTTCAGTGTGTAAAGTGAAAAAGATTAAATTTCATTAACTTTATTTAAGGAATCAAAACCTCTTCCTTTTCATGCTTGTTGCAGCAAATTGGTTTATTAGCAAAAAAAACAACAACAACAACAACAAAAACCAAAGAAGCAAAGAAAGCAAATATTTGCCATTTTCTGGAGAGAAAAATGTTAATCATGGAAGTAAGTTTATTCGCACCAGAAACTTGTTTGAAGTGTTATATTTATGCAGTCATGATAGAGATCATAATTGTGGTTGTGCACTTCATCTTGTGCAATCTTCTGTTTGCTTAAAGCTGCCACATCAGAGCAATGGTGCTGCTGTGACACGGGCCGCAGTGGTTGTGTGGAGGGAAGGGTGATTGTCGTCTTCTCCTGATGTCTTTTTTGTCTGTGCACCTTACCAGCCAGAACTGACCTTCGTTGCAGAACTGGCTTGGTATAGAAGCAGAAAGGAATCAGAGTTTGTTTGAATTTATGTTGTTTGATGTTGCATGCCAGAGCTGTGCAGTCAGTTATTTTGTGAAGATTGCTCAGCAGCATCGACTTCAACATCCAGCCCAGCGAAGTTAGCCACGAGGCTGGGGTGTATCCTGGTATGTCAGCTGACTAGTTCAAATGGAAGGTTCACATGAAGGTTCACAGGCGATAAATAAAAGCACCAAATGTGTTGTTGAATTCTGTAAAATATTATGGGAGGAGCAATCTTTAAGAAGTGAAGTGAGATAAAGCTGTTCTCAGAGCCAGAGAAGGAGCAGCTTTCATTGCTCTTTGGGAACGACTTGCACAGAGATAACTTTACAGGTCTAGCCAGGCTGCTCTGAGGTTCATCACTGATGCAGCTGATAAGCAGTAAACTTCAGCAATTAAAGTTCCCAGGATCTGCAGGAGTTGTTATCTTGCAGATAGTAAAGATACACCTGTTGCATAAGGTTATTTTGTTATTGCAACCCAGCCTGGGAGCATTATCGTGGCTGGCCGTGTGGTTACTGCACTTTGCAGTTCAGGTTCTCAGCATGCTGTTGCTGTCAGAGTGGCCTGTGAAGCTTTGTCTCTAAGCCCTAGCATTTCTTCTCTGAGCAGAATGAATGGGTCGTCACTGGGTTTTGTCACTGCTGCTACTGGTGGAGAGGAGTCCCTTTTCCCTAGACACGCAAACCTCGAATTGTTGGTTTTCACAAGCAGCCATAACGTCCTAGAACAATCCTAAAGTATTTCAACTTGCACTTTGAGCCAAAAATGCTACTTACAACATTAGCTAAATGCTGCAAGAAGATTTTTAAGTGTGCATAGTGGATAATACACTGAACCCTACAGAGTCTGCAATATGCACATAACTTGGCAGTCTCTCTACTTACTATTGTAGACCAGATGCTTTGTCAGCCCAGCAAGGCAGTTGTCTTTGGTCTCCAGTCAGACCCACATCCCAGATGAAAGGCAACGTCCTTCCTCTTCCAACTCCTTCTGTACTTCTGTCTGCGCTTTGGGCTAGAGTTCTGTGTTTTACCCATGGCCAATGCATTGGGCAGGGAGGTGAGGAGGGAGGAAAGGCACCTGGGGCTGTGCTGATCAGCATACGGATCAGATCCTGGGGGCTGCTGCAGGCTGTTTGGGACCATGAAGCCTGGCGGGACTTGCACTCGACACCCGAAGTTGTAACTGCTCATCTACTGCTAGATTTGAAATGCCTAGCAGTATGTTACTGGATCAATTCGTCCTTCCTGTCTGACATTTGATCACTACCATCAAAATTAAGCCACTGATCTCATAAATCCTTTCTCTTTTCTTGCCTTCAGTCTATAAAGGCAGAAATGTAATATGTTTTTGGCCCAAAAGAAAGTCCAGAGTTTGTCTGGGCCATCACCATTATTAGTTGTGCTACTTTAGGTGGTAATTTCACCAGTGTCTTCCTGGAACAGAAGGGTTGTTTAGACTGCAATTAATAGTAATAAAGTCATTGAGTAACTCAAGCTGACAAGAATGGAGTCCACCAAGGGGTATGCAGATGCTTCACCAGCATCTCCTTTCTTGTCATGTTTCTGTTCGTTTTCTTTCTTTCCCTCCATTTTTGCCATTGTTTAAATGAGTTTGCAGCAGTTTTTAATCACTGCCTTGTGAAACTCAGTTCTGTCATCTCCTGTGATGTTTGTTGAACTTTTCAGATCATTTCAGGTCTGTGGAGCTTCTGCCTAGTGGGATTTGTGTGAGGTTTTGGGCTCATCAAGACTTCACAGAGCAAAGCCAGTGTTGAAACAAATCTGCCAGGCTTTATTCACCTGTTATTTGTTGTGTGTTTTTTCAGCCTTCAGTTGGGCACCTCTGAATTATGATGCTTGTAAACCGAAAAACAGCACTCAAACAGCAAAAGAAAACCTGGCATTGAGACCACAGATATGCTGTGACTGTCATAAATGTCACTTGGTAATTCTGTGCAGGGGCTTGAAACTAATTTCCCTTCCATTTATTCCATTTGCTGTTTCACTGTGCTTCATCACCACAGCCTCAAACACAGAACAAAGTTAATCAGCAAGAAATTTCTCTTTTTTTTATGAATGAAAATGAAATGATGAATCTAAGAAATTTTTATCCTCTTACTATTGTGATAATTAGGATCTAAAAAAAAACATTAAAGCACAGTTCTGATATTGAAAGCTGTAAGCTGTATATGAATTGTGCTTCTAGTCTCAAAGTGCTTCTTTTTTTCCCTCCTCTTTGTTCCTTCTTACAGCAGATCAGTCCAGATTTCCATGTCCAAGCACGTTCATGCAAAAGTTAGGTCTGGACTTGAGCCGAGAAGTTTCTAACAGGTCCCAGCTTCAGGTTGGTAGTGGGATGAAACTGAAGGGATACATACCACTGCTCTTGCTGGATCCAGACTGGGAAGACATGTGATGTAATTTCTCTGGTTTTAATCAATAGGAAAATGAATTTGTCCTTGATAGTAATGATCAAGTCATTAGTGCTTCAGCGTTGTCAGAATGATCTTACTTGTTGTTTTAATGGGAGTGTCTGTGTTCCAATTTTCGCTGCTGGCCAGGAAAATTCAAACCTACAAACCTGGTGCCTCAAGGCATCAAAATTGTGCTTGCTGTGCTGGGAATGAGCAGGACTTGGTGCTGCTGCAGTGAGGCAGGTTTGGCCTCATTGCGAGTGACTGTTGGTGCACCCCCTAAGTACACAGTCGATAGTATTGATCCCGCTGGGTGAATGTGCCGCTTGCGAGGCAGCTGCACATGCTGCAGACTAATAGCAGAACGAGCCAGCTCGCCAAGCTGCTGCTGGCTTGCATTACAAGAATTAGGAGTGACTGATGTTGGGAAAGCTACAGGATTAGCTACTAACCAGTTTTGTGCAGTCTAATCAGCATCAAAAGATGGCGCACAGACGTGGAGCTGCCCCATGCCCACCTGGGTGCTTGCAGGTGGACGTGCAGCCTCTGAGACGATTGGTTTCTTCTGAACTTTCGCTTCTCAAGAGAGGCAGTGTGAGCTAAGTTCCTGCAAGGCAGCTGCAGCATCACATAAATACGACAGAAAATAGAAGTTGACAAACTGTCTCTCTGAACTGAATTTTTTAATAGATGTTAGTTGCTTTAATTACTTTCCATGGGTGCAAGGCGAGCTCCAGTATAAATATTAATATTATGAATGAAACATGAGTGCCTTTTATCTGACTAGCGTCTTCAAACTCACTCAGAGTTTCTTTCTGTTAGAACTGTTGGTGCAGTGTCTTGTTCAGAACTGAACTGACAACAACAGTTGTAGTTATGAAATACCATAATTTTTTTAAACATTTAGCTTAAATGTTAACAGTAAAGGTTGAGCACTTTTAAAATGTCTTAAAAGTCTGCAAGTGAGATTATGTTACCAGAGAGGACATTAAGAAAGCTTCACGTATTGTCAAACTTCTCCTTTTTTGTTTCCTCACCATACTTCAGAATCCATTTTCCTTTCCATAGAAACATGCTGTTTATTGAAAAGCTTTTGCTGGGTAATTGAAACAATTTCCTGAGAAGAAACTTCTAGCCACCTCTAATTCCAATGTAAGGAGGAGGATGAAATCCCTATACTTAAATATACTTTTGATAATTCTTCAGAAGAACAAACTATTTTTTTTACTCTTCTGTGCACAGACCTTTTGTCTGACAGTGTCTGACTGCTTTCACACCTCAGGTAATACAGGATGCTGGCAGGGGCTGCAGTACTTGCCAAACAAGCCTGTTGATGTGCTGGCATTAACTTTGGCTAAAAGTGAATTGTATCCTGACTGCCTCCTATGCCCTCTGGAGCAGGAGTAGCCTGGGATCAAAGAATGTAAGTGACACCAACTGGTAGAGAAGACAATAAGCGTATATGTTTTTATCGAAGCAGCTAATGGTTAACGATGCAGTTTCTGAAGTTTTCTGCTGGGAAGTCTTTAAGAGTCTGTTTCTGGAGAGTGCATGTAGCTCTATGGAAGAGTATTTCAGTAGTTGGTGGTAACGTCTTGATGGTGGGTTCCATCCCTGAAACGTGCCCCTGTGGTAACAGAGACCATCCTTCTGCTGAATCCCACTGTAGCAGGGCATGGTCTTACTGATTGGGTGGAGCTCCTGTGGAGCAGCTTTCTATGGAATTTGGCATTGGGGCTTTGTGTGGCCAGCTCCTATGTGCACTCCTCAGATGATGAGGTCTTTCTGTTTTCTATGGAGAAAACAAATATTTCTGCCTGTTTCTTCACAGGCAGAAATTTTATTCCAACAGCTCCCCAAATCTAAATCTTACATGATCCATTCATTCATTTGACTAGGAATTACAACATCTACATGCACACATTTATTCTGCTGACGAGAAGTGTGACAATAGGATAGTTACGTTTTCAAACGCTTCTGCATAGGTATTAAGACATGCATAAATTTACTTCAGGTTTAAATACCGATGTGCATATTTGTGTCTGTATGTGAATATCCCTGAATGCTTGGTTTTTGAACAGATTTCTCCCCTATGGTAATGCAAGGCTTTAAAAAAATCAATTCTTTTGAGTTAAAGTAGTATTGCTAGAAAGAATTATCATCGCTGGCTTTAATGTACTCAGAACCCAAAAGCAGTATCCTTAATCAGTCATAGCAGAAAGCCTTAAGTAGGGTGAGAGAGATCTTATTTCATGTTAACTATTTTAAGTGAAAGCCATACTGAGGAACAGCTAGTCAAGAGAGTATAAAAACTTCATATAATTGGTCATAGGTCTTCTGACTTGTCAAAAAGTGTCATATAACAGACACCTCATTTTACACTTTAATAATATGGCATCACAGTCTTAACATTTTTTACTATGTTTGATCAGTCTGCTCTAACAGGTTACATTCTGTAACCTTTGCATAGACTGTGTTCTCTCTCTATATATGTTTAAAGCTTTAATGAAAATTAAAAATATATATTATTCAGGCTTCTAATAAATACAGTATTATTGCAAGTACTGAAGTGCTTTGAATTTTTATGATAGATTATGTATTTCTACAGCTACGTGTAGAAATTTGATATTAAATTTGATATTAAAATGCAGAATAATTCAAGATTATTTTTGAGAGATGTGAAGCAGAAAACAATTTATACAGCTGTCAAGAAAGCAGAGTACCTGTAACAGTACAAACAAGCAGCTTTTTCACCTTTTATGGAGGGCTGTATTGACAGGCTGAGAACAGAATCCCTGCTGATACTGGATTGATGAAAAGCAGAAGTATAAAAATGAGACAGAAGTGCTGTGTTCATTTTGGAAAGGTGTCTGCACTTTTCTCTTTATTCTGCATTTACCTTACAGCATCCAGACTTTCATTTAAAAATAACTTTCTCCTCCTTTCCTGCCAGGAAGTTATCAGCTATCCTTGTGTAAATCTGTGCTGACACATGTTAATTCAACCTTGCTGAGAACTGTCTACTTTTAAATTGCAGTGGCAGCAAATCCATAGACTCTAGAATTTACTGAGGGTCACATCAGTTTGAAGATGTATCAGCACAGCAATCTCAGACCCTGATCCTGCAAATGGCCGTGCTTACAGGCAGCCATCTGAAGCCTGGAGAAGTTATGAAGTTCTTCCAAGGACAGAGCTTGACCATTAGTCTTCACAGAATATGAGCATGTTTATGTGCTGGGAACAGAGATCTGGTAGGAGCTGAGCTTGCAGTTCAGCTGTGCCAGGCCGTGCACGAACCACGTTAAAAGGTTGAGTGTTGAGTCTGGAGAAGGGCAAGGTGGTATTTACTGCCTTGTGCAAATCTCCGGTCCTGTGTGTAATGGTTCTGGTCACGGACAAGGATGCAAATGAGCCCATGTTAGGAGTAGAAATACCCACTAGAGGTGCATGTATGAGCACGTAAAGGAGTGTAGATGATCACACAAGCGAACAAATCTCACAAGCTGCCCTCTTGGCTGCCCAAGAGAACAGATTTTAATAGCTAACAAATGAGGCTCTTAATCTAAGCACACCAAAGCTGTTTATTTTCTACACCTCATGACTTGAGTAAGGTTATACATGGAGAACTAAAAGGAGCTCTCTACTCCTCAGACTGAGCAAGAGCCTGCAGATTCTCTGAGACAAGCAGTGACCAGATGAGTAGTGACCAATGAAGCGAGGCAAGGAGACAGCAGTGGGCAGGCTGACACAGTCACTTGCTACTGAATTCACTGGGCAGTTCTGGAGGAGTCACTAAAAAAGAGACTGGTTTTTGTTTGCGGCTGCTGCACAGAGCTAGGCTAGGAAAGCACTTAAGCTGTGTTTAAAACCATTCCTTTTGGGAAAAACCTTCAAGTTTAAATGCTTGGATTTTAAGCATTGCTTAAGCCCATTGACTTCAATAGGATTTAGGCTGAGGGCCCTTAGGGAATGAGGATAATTCACTGAATCGGGCTACACAGAACAACAGAAAATTATTTTCTCGGTTACTGGATGTATATGAGATAAAGTAGTTCTCCTCTGTATGCAGAAGAAGTTGTTTAAGTTTTCAAGGAAGTAGTATTTGAGACCATAATCTCCAGGAAGGTTTAAGTATCCTCTCAAAACAAAATCAAGAGGACAGAAGACAAAATAAAAAGGACAGAAAAATCTGTATTTAAAGCTGTGGATTCTGGGTGTCTGCATGAACAAGGGTTTCATAATCCAGTAATAATGTAGTCATGCATTTAAAAATCTAGGATTAGAAACGTATGTAAGTATGTAATCCCTTTTTCATGTTTTCTTCCTTTTCCTACAGATACAAAACTTTCCTCTCCTAAGCTAGTTGTTTTACAGTGAAAGGATTAGGAAAATCCTGCATGCAGGAATATACGCAAAAGGCAGAAGAGCGTGTACGCGTGTGTTTGCAGGTAGAGTTACGCAACATGCTTTTCAAAATCTATGTTTTCATAGCATGCTAGCTGTAATCTTTCCTACCTAGTATTTATATAACAGTGGTCTTTTATCAAGCAGAAATAGAGTAAGATTCTTTTTCCTTCTTCATCCATTGGCCTCAATGAGCCTTTTCCTGTCCTTTAAGAATCTGTCACAGTTTTCACTGATGATGCTGAAAAAAGGCTAACCCCTCAGAGCAAGTAACTCTTTAATTTGTCCTTTCTGGAAAAAAAATAATCTCACCTAATGTGCTGATCCACTATGCTCTGAGGAGGAAAGAGTATTAATGGTCCAGCCAAGGGAATGTCACTTAACACTAAGGGATGTCAACATCACAGAGCATTTGCTAATTTCATCAGGATTAATACAATCCTTGGCGCTTGGTCCTAAATCACGGGCGACAGCCCATGGCAGAATGGGAAATATCACAGGGACCAATGACACTTGCTGCAGCTTTCCCTTCAGCAATAACACTTCTGACGTATTTATCTTAATTAGCAGCAGCAGGAGCAAAAGAAAGAATGAGACAGATAAAAATTCATTTGAATTTGAGTAAGATCATAATTAAGAATGTGTTCTCAGTACAATTCCAATGGTAGACTTCTGACAGAGGGAAAAGAACACAATGCACTCCAATGAAGGGCGAAAAATGGCACAAAGCTTACTGGAATGTGTTGTTGTTTTTCCTTTTGTTAAGCATTAGCTCTAAACGCGTATCAATAAATACATCAGTGTGTAACTCATTCAGAAAGGCTCCCATTCCTTTATACTAAAATCCTCCTAGCAATGGAAAAAACAACAACAACAAAGTAGTGTCCTAGTCAGCATCTTAAAGCTGAACCTTTCAAGTTGTTTAAGCTTGAAATGCCTTTAAAATAAAAACTAAATGGGTAGAATGAAGTATAAAATATCATTTCTGGATTATTTTTGGATTGTCCTTATGCTTGCAGCAGTAAACGGAGTGCTTCAGAGCAGTGTGGCAGGTACCTCAGGAACACCTGTCTGTGCATCCCCAACTTCAGTGACATATTCTTGTGAAAGGGTAAAGTGAATCTGATTCCAATATTCTTTTTTTGGATAATTATTAGTATGCCATATTTTCAATCCACTAGGCTGTCACTAGTAATTTATAAACATCTACAATTTTGAGTTGTTGTAATTAAAGAAAAATAGGAACTGTGCTGCTTCTAAGTCTTCTTATTTTGTTCTTCAGAATTTTGAAGTGAATCTTGCCCGTCAACAAATCAGTGCTCTACAATGTGAGTTTTTTTTTCTTTTTTTTTTTTTTTTTCCTGGTCTTATTAAAGAGATGGAACATCACAGAAACAGCTGGAAAGAGCTAGAAAGGAAATACTTGTAAAGGGATGAATGAACAGCTGTGGAGGAGGGTGTTCTGCACCAAATTACTGGAAAAAGTGTGTTAGGGCTTTATAGAAGCAAGAGTGGGCAAAATCCAGTAGCTCAAGTTGTATAAGATACAATGGTTGTGAAAGGCAGCTGCAGAAGGACTCTACAATAATAACGTTCTTGTAAAAACCTCTTTCATGTGTGAAGATTTGAGTCTCTTATTCTGACATGCCTCTGCAAAATTAGGCACACCTGCCTTCTACAGGTGCTGATAGGGATTGTTAAATGCAACTGCATGCACAGAAATCTCATCTACCTCATTACAGGGGTAGCTTGCTTATATAACATGGCAATTATGTGCCTGAGGTGTCAAAAAATCTGCACTGTATAGGAAAAGTGAAAGTTAGTTGAAGACTAACTTAGTGCTTAGCATTGCAGCTTACACCAATATCTGTTCCCCGACTAACTGGATTGCTTCTGGGAGGTGAGCAATATTAAACTCATCTTTTTTCCCTGCCGTCAACAGGATCAGGTGCTTTTTCCCCTTATTGATAAGTATCTAATCAGCTCAGATCTGCTTACTTTCATCTTTTGGAGGTACTGTACTGATATGGAAGGCCATTTGGACCTGTAGATAGATGTCTTCTATCGCGTGCCTGGGAGATGTAACGCCCTGACAGCATTACTGGGGAGGCAGGTGCCTGTGGTTACCGCTCACCTGCCACCAGCTGCTTGCTGCAGGAACCTATCGCAGGTTTGTGTGTGGTGATAATCTTTATGAAGAACAAACTTCCACTGGGGAAAAAGAGTGCAGATGAGAATAAAATGTTTAAAAATGCAAGTTAACAGTTCCTGGTATGTGAGCTGTGAATGTTAAAAAAAAAATGACCGAAGAAAATCCCGAAGCTGTTTGGGTGTGGTGCTGCACATGGTGCAGCTTGGTGTCTGTGCAGCACTTTCAGTTTGTGTGAGCAAGGGAAAAACTTCAGGCTGAACCTGTTCTAAATCCTGCTCAAATTGAGCAGACTATTTTGGGTAGTAGATACAGGACATCTGTAGTTTGTAACACCTTAACTGGTGGGTTCACTTGGTGGGTGGCAGCAGACAAACATTTTCAGCAAGCAGCTCTGTCTCACTCAGTAAAATAAAACTGACTTTGGCTATCTTGCTAAAAATGCCTTTGTGGATAATCCAGCCAGACTGTATCATGACTCATTCTTAATCCCTCTTTAGTAAAGCAGCTGGGGAAGGCATGCTATGGATGTGACAAAAGCCATGGCGCTACTGCAGCTGCAGTGAGAGTTCTCACCTTTTGCTGGTGAGGTGTGAATTGATGCTCGGCTGCCACTGACATTGATTCAGACTTTGGGTTTCAGCCGTGGCCAGAGCAGGTCCCTTCCAACCTGAGTTGTTCTGCAAACTGATCCACTTAAATTTCACAGCTCCAACCCCGCCAAATATGTGGTCTAGTTGTGACAAAGTGCTGAGCAGACTGGCATCTTTGAGTCTGAGTGAGCTTCAGAGCCTTGAGTAAACTTGGTGGATCGCAGCATGTGGAGAGGCGGTGTGCTGCCCAGCTCCCTGCTCTGGTGCACAGAATATTGGAATAATAATTTGGAAATCCCGAACCTGTCCCTGGTAGAGCATGTCTGCCTGCTGCAGGTGCAACCGCTCCAGAGCACCATTACAAATAGCAGACCCACATGAAAGGAGGGGAGAGCTGTCTGCGGGTTCTTCCTGAAGCACTTCAGTTCCTCCGCTTCAGTATTTCTTTGGCATTTCATTTGAGAGTCATGTTTCCACTTTCATTATACTTGAGATTAATGTTCTCCTGCCGCTTACCCAAGTGACCTCATTTTCCTATCTGTCAGCTTGAGATGTAACAAAAAAACATCATTTCTGCCATCTAGCAATTAGTCTTTTGAAAAATTGAAGTTTTCCAAGACATACAACAGGACTTACATTGTTTTACTGGCTTTATCTCAATCTGAGCCTAGAATAAACTCACATAAACTAATAGCAACAATCAAAGTCTATTTCTTCACTAGAATGTGCTTCCAATAATCACTTCTGTTTTCTTTCTATTTTCCTTCTGTCCTGTTTCTTAATTAGGGCTTTTTTTTTTTTTTTTTAACCTGTTCTGAAAGATCTGATTTTTGTTAAACACCTGTTTGGTACTTCATCAGTAAAATTAGCTTCCCAATAGGGTGCTCGTTTTTTTTGTTGTTGTTGTTTTTTGCAAAACCAAATTTTGCAAAAAGAAGACAATTATTGTTACATATTTTATGTTTTCAATGAACTCTACAGCAAAGTATTTGCTTTTACTTGTGAACAACTTGTATTTTGGTTTCCTTTTTGATACACTGAGTGATACGATTTGGATTTGATTACATCAGGATACCTTTCCCTTCCCTCTAATCCAGAAGTAGCTACAGGACTTGATGAGTGAAACTCTACTGTGTTTTATTTTTTTACTTATTTGTTTATTCAGGTTCTATTTTATTTTAATGAGTACAATACTTGGGTTTAATTTCCTTGCTGAACTTCAGTATTTTTAATTACAAAATAATTGCAGTGTTTCAAGAACAAAGAATTGAAACCACGTTTCAGGATGAGTTACTATGAGACCTAATGTGACACTTGAGCGCTCTCAAGCTCACTAATACCGTAATTGAGGAAAATACTGAAATGGGTGTAGCAGAACTCCATGAAGCAGCTGTTGACAGCTGGGGATTGTACTTGTAGCTTTGGCAGGGGTCCACTAGCTCACCCGGCCCCACCTAAAACACTTGGGTTTTGGTTCCCCTCCAGAACGGACACTTTGAGGCTCTCTCCTGTGAAGCACTTAAGGCTCTGAAGAGGAATTGCTCTGGGAGGGTAGCTGCTTTGTGCTTCAGCAGTATTTTGAGTTAGGGACTAGCTATGGAAGTAGCTAAAGTCCGGTGAATGAGAGATGCAGTGTGTGATGCACCCTACGTGGTCACGTATGAGTAAGCGAAGTGATGCTAACAGTGCCCTCAGTCTGCTGGAGGATCCATGCTGCAGCCGCCTCTGTTCGGGGAGAGGGCTGTGCCCTCTCTGTGTGCACCTACATGCGTGGAGCAGTGCTCTCGATACATCTGGTGGATCTGCCTTGGGTAAATCAGTCTGCACTGCTTCATTATTCTGTAGTTTTCCAGAAAAAGCAGAAGAATTAGACTGACTTTGGTAAACATAGGTTTTGTGCCCATGCAGGAAGGATGTGAGGCTGCGGGCTGCTGGCTCCGGAGGTGCCCCTCAGGCCTGCGTTGGGGGTGTGGGTGGAAATCAGAGGTGCTGCAGGCCCTGTGCTGGTCCTTGCACTGGGGTGAATTTTTCCTCTGGTGTGGAAAGGTGCTTCAGTAGCTGCCATAAACAGATTTCTTATTCAGCTTTTGGTCTCTTCATGCCTCACGGATATTCCACAGGGAGCCTCCTATGCTGTCAGCTCTGAGAAGTGGAAGGTTTTGTGCATATATTCAGTTAATTCTGAAATCTCAGATGTCGTCTCCTCAGCCCATTTCCATAATTATGTGGAACCACATCTTGCAGCCATGATGGAAATGGAAAAGGAAAAAAGGTAGGAGTTAAAAACAAAAGAAAAAGAAAAAAAAAAAAAAAACCATCTAAAACCCCCGCTGGTCCCTGCCTGCCCAAACTGTGGAGCTGATCTCTTGCCTAGGGGAATCTGTGCAAAGATCTTAGTTCTGTGTCTTCATAGCCTCATTCGAGAAGTCACAATTTCAGCTTGTATGAGATAAAAGAGCATATGTTTTTCAGTATATTTTAATTAGCTGTGGTCTTCAGCATCTATAATTTATTTAACTGTGAGAATCTACTGATCCCCCCTCAGTTAATTTTTTGGATTTTTTTTTTAGTAACATTCCTGTTTTTAAATATTTAAATAATCATTCTCAGCTTTGAAATTTTTCCCCTTCTTGCCCCCTCCCAGTTCATTTCTGTCTTCCACGTGGGCTGGACTCCCAGATCTCTTGTGATTTGTGGCAAATTTCCTACAAAAGGCTGTGACTAACCCCAGGTTTACCAGTGTGCCTATTGCTTTGGTGACTGGTGGCAACTGTACAGCAGAATTGCAAAAAGAACTTACTGAACAGCATGTGTTTGAGCACCTCTCCTGCCTGCCATTCCAGGGTGCTATGGGTTTCCGGTCGTGATTACCTATAGTCCAGTTTGGTCACCTGGGAAGCAAATAACCCAGTCAAATTTTTTTGGTTAATTGATGGGCTGAGTAGTCCATAGCCAACTATGTTAATTTTGGCCTGTCTCTGACGTCCTTAATGGTACAGAAATTAATTATCATATGTGCGTAAAACTACCTTAACCAAATTGCATTTCTTCCTGGGATGGTTACTGAGCAGATACCATTCTGTTACTGTCATTGTACTCCAAGTGTTTGTATTGTGTAACCTCAACTAAACTTAGGAGCCTCTAGTCCTGTTTTATGAAGGATCTCACACATTTGTAGTTTCCTCTAGCTCTGGCTTCTAGCTTCATATCAAGCACTTCTCTGCAGGGGGTGAAGAAAATACTGGTAAGCCTATAATGTTCATCTTTTTCTGACATGCCTGAGTGTGATATATTAATTATTTTAAAATAACATTCATTAAAACTGTACTTGCCCCTTCAAGATTTTGAAATCAATGTCAGACAAAATGAAAGCCTTTGTTTCAAATTCTCTTACTGATTATCTTATCTCTAATTGACTTTTGCTCCTTTCCAGTCAAGTTTTAATTTCCTTGTGTGGCTATATAAGGCTGTCCGTTTCTATTTCTCTTTCTTCTGTCTTGTTCTGCATTTCTGGTCTACTGTTGTGTAACTCTGATTCATTTTCATTGCCTGCTGAGTACTGTGCAGAACAAAGACCCTAGGATGTGCCTATGAATAAGTCATGGTCGAGGTGTTCTCCGCTTTTTAAGAGGTGCTCAGTACTCCCACACACGCCAGCTAGTCCAGAGGCAGGCCAACACTTGGTTTCAGGGTTCTTACAGGGTGCCCAATGGATGCACATTGCTGTGGTCTGTGGAGAGATGGTCTCCCCATTTCTGAGCAATATGTATGGCAGAACAATTTTAATTTTATTTTAGTTTTATGTGATGTACTTAGCCCTAGGTTTGTAAAAAATAGTTTGTGTTTTTCAAGGAAGAAGAATAGAACCACCTGCAGGCTTCCACAGTGCTGTGTCTCAGATAAACCATCTTTCTTCAAAAACATGCTTGTACTTACCCTTATGTATTTCTTATTCATGGCTGTAAGATCACAGAAATGCCTGTTAATGCTGACCTGCATGATAACATCCCTGCAAACTTCATTAGCTAATATCAGGCCTACAGATTTGGCACAGAATTGAACTGGGTGCTTTGATCCTGCTGCCATCTGAAGCAAACTTAGCATTCCCTGAGCGAGGGGAAAGGAGCACTGCATCTTCTGGTACAGCATTTTGCTGCTGGAGGGAAAAGCAGCTGATTGAATGGGATGCTTAAAAAATCACTGCCATGTGAAAGTGTTATAAGGAGGAAGATATCTGTGAAGAAGGAGAGAAGTTACCATGATGCAGTCAAAGCACAAGTAACTGAGAGAAAAGGCTGCCAGAGAAAGAGTTAAACCTTCGTCACTGGTAAATATTGGCTTCATCAAATAGAGTGCGGGATGCAACATCTCCTAGGCAGATTTTTTTTTAATACTTTCCTCAACATCACAAGGAGCTGTTGTATTCCACAGTACATCAAATATGTTTGCCAGCAGACTTTATTAACTTATTAAATCAGCAAGATGAAATAGCCATTTTGTTCTATTTAATTTAAAACAATAAAACTAAATAATAAAATTGTGGCTTCATAATGTAGCCTCATGTTAGATAAGAAAATCCTTTATTCAGTATTAGAATTTCTTCCAGTATTAATGTAGTTTTGTTTACATCCATATGTTTAACTGTGTGGTACAATAGGGCCTGTGCATTTGATGGCGTGTGCCGTATAACTAAATGTGGAAAATCTGTGTTGGTACAACTGATAGGGTTATCAATTTGAATACACACAAATCTAGAAAATGAAAATTGCACAAAAATCCCCCCACAATTATTCCTGTTGCATATATCATATCTGGTGGTGGGTATGGTAACTTTGGTAAGAACATCTCTTTTATTATCATAGATTCATAGAATGGCTTGGGTTGGAAGGGACCTCAGAGATCATAGAAACCAAAGCCCTGCCTACTCTCATGTGTACTATAGCCACAGACACTTTGTGCACAGTTTCTGAATTGAGCTCATGTAGTCCATGTTGGGGAAATGTGCCCTTATGGATAAGAATGAGAATTCATACATTTAATGCAGTTCTGAGTAGTCTATTGAACACATCACCACAAGGCAGTGTTGAAAACAGCATTTAAAGTATGGGATGGTAGCAGGAGTGGTAAGAATATCCAGAACTTCTGTGGCCATTGTAAATCCTCGGCTTCAAAATCTACTCAGGTATTGCTTTGGTATAATGCTATATGTATCCGGAAAAATTATCTAATGTGCTCATGCTTTACGTAACCCACCTGGTTTTGTGCCTGTGCATGCGGAAGACGCTGAAGTGGACACAAAATATTCCCAAGTTCAAAATTCTTTGTGAGAAAATTAAAAAACAGTTGCATTGTGGCTTTGTTTGTTGTTTTCAGTGCCTAGTTTTGATCAAGTTCAGTAACGTTTTTGATGCAGTAGCTTTTCATAAGGGCTGCTCAAGCTCCAGTTCCGTGCTCCCTGTATGCCATAAAGCCTGGTATACAAGCCTTCTGCAGAGAGTATGGAAATGAGGCTTTGCAGATGAGACACTGTTGCTCCGAAATAGTTAGGTGTTGACATTCTCGCATTATTGTCGTTTACACAAAAGCATGCACAGCTAGGAGTTAGGTCTGCTATCAAGAGCTATGGAAAGGATTTTCTACCAGTACACGGCTAATCAAAACATAAAATACAGAATACTGAAAAGGTCACCATGGCAAACAGCTGTATTGTATTTCACTGCATAGATCAAGCATCTCATTCCTAATGTCTCATTCCAAAGACAAAGATTTTAATGAATCTGGAAAATGGCATGAGGCTATTTTTGTCTGGGTGTGTGTTGCAAAGCAAACAGGCAGTTTCAGAGGCAGGTTGCCATTATGCATCGAGGTCTTTGGGGCCACATGAATTCTTACTGGAGCTGACCACAGCTTTGATAAAATGGCCAGAGATTAGATTGATTTGTTGTTTCCTATTCAAATAAAATAACACTCACTGCTTGCAGTAGTTCCCTCTTTCCTCATATTTGCAGTTTACTTTTCAAAACAAAAGCTGATCTCAGGAAGCACATCCCCTAGCATCACTCATACCTAAACTGGAATATTGCTGTGCTTCATGGAGTTTGTCTGAACTGCAGTGGAACACCTGGATGGAAAACTCAATTCTTTTTACAGCTTCAGAACTGTGTTTTTTGTCACGTCTGCACTGCCCATGTTTGCAGATATTTTCTGAATTTAATGAGTACATTAGGAAATGAAACAGGCCCAGTGATCGAGGCCTTAAAGGATGTTGTTTTTATTTGTGCTGAGATATCACTTAATACAAAAGGCACCTATCAAAATTCCTTATTAGGAGCTTGCCATGGCAAAACCATTCAGCATAGCCTCTCCCAGGACAGTGAGCTGTGTGTGTGCCTGATAGGTCGCAAGGCTCCATGGGGATGGAGTTCTTTGCTTATCTGGCCATGTGGTTGGATCCTGGGCTTGAAGAGCTGCTGTTCAGATGGGTGTGCTGCATTGCTTTGTGCTGGGGCAGGGTCTGGATATAGGCCCTACCTTGCCATTGGCTCCTTGCTGTGCCCAAAAGATGCAGTTAGAGTCCCTTACAGGTGGGAGTTACGTGGGCAAAGGCTTCTGGGGTAGAGCATGATACCAGCACACTGCATGCATTGCTCAGCTTGTCTTTCTTTCCTAAGAATCTGTAGATATTTGATGAATAGATGTCACATTTACATTAAAAAAAAAAAAAAAAAAGAAGAGCAGATATGTTCTGTTTTATTGCTGTATTTGTAGCCCTAGGTTATAGATTTGTGAGTTGAAAGAGGACTGGTGAGGATAATGTCGTCTCTGCAGCCTGTTTAAAAATACAAATCTACAGCACGCAGTTCTTTACCCTGAGATTCACCTGATGTGAAAGTGGAAGATAACATTTATCAGTGTCTGTCAGATGTTTAATTGGATAATTTGCGGGTGAGCAGGGATATTTCTTAGCAGTGATTTGACATGTTTCCACTACAGGTACCTCACAGAGCCTCCCTCCCTCCTTTAATTATGTAAGAGACTTGATTTTGTTTTGAGTAGTTCTGATTAAGAGTTCAGTCTGTAGTGGCTATAGATTATTCATGAATCGTACTTTCTCTTCTGATGGAGAGAAAATTGTACCACCGTCTCAAACCTTACAGTAAATATTTCACATTTCCAGTCCTACTGGGACAAATGCGAGAAGCAAATATTTGTTTTTCTTGTAAGTCAGAACGCAGTTGTGCTGCTGTGGAAGACGAGGCAATGACATGTGCTCTGTGCTGCTTGTCATGGCCCGAGCTCCAGGGATCCAGGTTCTGCTCACTGGACACAAACACCTGGCCACAGATACACCTGTAACCGCAAAGAGCAAGGGGTTGCTTCTAAGCAGGGTGAGCGTCTCAGCAATGTCACTGTAGGCAGCTGTGCTGGGATTCTTTTTCAGCTGGGTACCACAGAGCAGAGGCTGCCAGGATCCAGGGACCAGAGATCCCTGTCCTCAGTTCCCTTTGGGAGGTGCCGCTTTCTGCTGCCTGCAGAAAGAGCATGGGGGCACCAGTGTGGCCAGGCTAAACTCAGCTTGTGTGGAAGCCCTCCAAAGCATCCCCACTAGTTTTGTATGCTCGAAATCCTTGATCCTTTAAAAATAAATAAACCCCAAAGAAGCCATGTTGCAGTTATTATGCGTACAGAAACTATCCCCTACAGTTTTTGTCCAGATATGGATCTGTTGGGGACTATGTGTAAGGGCAGCATTCCTTGTTTTCACCTTTCTGTTGTAAGCCCTGCAGTCATTATTTCTATACGTTCTTACGGACCTGCCTTGTTTAACTGACATTTGGAGCAGAGAGAAGGCCGGTGCACTAATGTAGGTAGGAGTATACCTTAAATATTGAAGACAGGCTGGAGTTGTGAATTTTGCCTCTCTATGGGGGTTGATGAGGCACAGCTCTCCTACCAAGCTCAATGAGGTTTTGTGGACACAAGGCTTATTACTGTGAAGCCTGTTAAGGACTAAGAGCACCATCTCTGCCAAAAGAGCTGTCTTGAAAACATGTTCCAGCTGTAAGCTGAAGGCTGGGGACCTGAAGGGAAAATAGAACAACAGCTAAAAAGAAATTAAGAGGATTTCTGAAGAGTATATTATGAAAATTCTCAGTTATTTGGGGAACTGTTGATATATTTTTTTTATTCAGTCTGGTTGGCAATAATACTCTGAGAAAACGCTTATTTTGCATTATTGTTAAGATATCTACTTATTTCAGTGCTTCTTCCTCAAGTGAGTGGCCTTTTGATGAATTACTTCTTATCTTCTATATAGGTTGAGGTTTGCTGTGTTCTGCTTTACTGCCCCCTGTGTCTGACCGCTTCCCTGGGCATTTCTTTAATGAACCTGTTTTTTTCAGATTAAGCGCACTAAGTTGACATGGTGAGAAGTGTTTGTTTATCCTGCCCAGCTGTTAACATTTGTATACTCATATGTGCAGGTATGGTGCAGGCTGCGGCTTCGTATGTTTCTCACGCACCAGCATATATGTAGGCAGTTGTGAGGTGTGTCCATACATTTTATTGCCTTTCCTATTCTGCTCTAGGTAGGTGCAGTCTGATATGATTCTTTTATTTAAGTTAGTGAAAATGTATTCCTCACCCAAGATCCAAACCCACATTTTCTCGTTATCTCTCTTATCCAGGTTACTTATTTGAGTATTTTCGTTGCTAGCTACCAGAACAGTTTAGCAGTTCACCTTGAAAAAGGGATAGAATTGAGGAAAAGGAAGATAAATTTGTATAGAAATTATTAACCTATTACTTTAAAAATGAGTGTTCACAGAGTTTGCACTAAAAACACATTTAGGGAATGGGAAAAAAATTGCACTGCAGTCTATTCTTGATACCTTTGGTGGGGCAATTTTCTGAAGTTACTTGAAAGTTTTAGGTGACATTTCAGAAAAAACCAAAAACTTTGAACTTAATACAAACAAGTAACCCATCACCCCACAAACTCATATAAATTAAATTAAATAGATGTGCTCCTTAAATTAAATATTCTTTTTCATTATATCAACAACAAAGTCTGTAATTCACTTTGATTGTAATAGATGATGTTCAGCTAGGAAGTGGAGATCTGCACCAAGGAATACTGGAATAGATGAACAGGCTGTTGTTTGCCTGCATTGCTGCTGAACAATAAGCATGCAACTGTAATGAATGCATTGATTAATCATCTTGGTGTGAATCGTCTATACTCCTAGCTAAGTGCCTTGAAAAAGAGCAGAGAACATTCTTTTTTTTCCAGTCCCATTCTAATATCTTTGAAGGAGAGGAACTTAGGATAACACAGGAGGGGGGTAAAAAGTGTTTTTTCTTTCTGTCCATTCTGGCACTTATGAAGCCTGACACCTCAGGGCATTAGCAATTCCCTAAAGGTCTGAAGGCTCAATAAAAACGTTGCCTTGCAGATTAGATGAGCATTTGGGTGTTGAGCATTACAGTCAAGCACCAGTTAGGTAACGCTTTCACCTGCATCTGGTCTCCCAAGTGATCTCTGAAATCTTTTCAAATTCTCCTGAAACTGATAGTAATGAGCACTTGTGTAGTGCTCGTCATCAGCAGACATGTAAGCTTTGCAGGAGAAATCAGTGACACGAGGTGCAGTTTAGCTGGGGACACTGAGGCATGGAAGAGTTTTAAAAAAAAAAAAAAAAAAGCTGGGAATGAGACCCAAATTTCTTGTCCTGGGCTTTTTTCGAATGCTGCCAGGCAAATAGACTCTGAACACTCTAATACTATCCACAAAGTTTTCTAAAGTCCTTCACACAGCAGTCGGTGTGAGGGATATCAGAGCTGGGCCTTTGTACCATCTCAGATCTGTTTGTCTGCGTCTGTTAAGGCTTGGTGCATAATAAAGGCAAATTAGACAGTGGCATTCTTAGAAAACGTCATTTCACCCAACAAAATGTTTCTCTACAATAGCAAAGAGGTTTTATTTCTGCCAAAATTTTTGCAGCCAAATGGACAAAATTTATCTGTAGCTTTGCAGCCAATATCCATTATCCTCAGGTTCTTGCTAAACTATTAAAATTAATCAGGTGGCAAACTTTCATTATGCCAGCTCTAATAAACAAGAAATCCGGGCTCCCAGCACTGGAACCATCAGTACAATGAAGTGTCTGAGGAAACTCTTCAAAAGGTAGACAAATCAAATTAAACTGTGCATATACCAAACCATTTATTTTGAAAGTTTCATACAAAAGTATCACAACCTATTATGTGCTGTATAATAAAGTGCAAACGCCACCAGCTTGGGGACCAGATATTGCTGTGTACCCCTTTGGCAGTTCCATTAGTGGTGATTGTGATGTGGGAGTAGGCATCTATGGGTAAATTGTAAGGAAGTTAAGCTCAGAGATCATGCTTTTCTGATCAGATAAAGAAGGCTAAGGCCCTTGAGTAGGAATAGATTGCTACTTGACACAAGAGTCAGGAAAGTGCAAGCAAAATTAATCAGGAAGCAAGAAAAAATGCATTTAGGGCATTGTTTAAATTAATAGAGTTAAGGTATAGTGCTTACAAGCTGCTCAGCTCAAATAGGACTGGAAAGAGGATAGGAAAGCTGAAACTGGCAAAGCTGTTAGAGGCAAAGAATTTGCAGTAGGAGCTACACATCTTAAGCATCTTAAGATCAGTGAATTACTCAAATACTGGAGCCCTAATTAGTTTAGCATCAGCAAATGGAAGAGAATGAATCAGGAAGCATGAAACTACGGAGAAACTTCAAGGTACTGTTTATTTTAAATGCATGGAAATTCATGGAAGCCACTTTGAGGAGTATGACTGCACCGCCAAAGCAAGAGAAATCATGGCAAAGGAGCGTGGTATGCTAAGCAGAATGTGCTGCTGGCACTTGTACATCTGACTTCCTCAGGCTTTTCTGAAATTTCTAGAGAAAAAGCTACTCAGGTTTCTGGGACCACTGATTTTAACCAAAGTGTCCAAGGAAGAAAATACTCTGAGTAGCTGCTCCAGAAGAAAGCTGGCTGCATGCACAGAAGAACCAGGCAGTTGCCTGTTCTGCCTGGTGCTCAGACGGGAGCTCAGTACAGCGAGGGTTTTCCTGTGTCTGAGCCTGGCAATTTTTTCCGAAGGTGGTAGACTGAGAAGCATGCCTTTGTTTCTGGCATGCCTGTGAGTAAAACTCATCAGTGTCGGTGCAAGGCAGCCAATATCCACATGGTGGATTCAGGCAGTCCTGGCTCCACCGCCAAACCCAAAATAAGAGATCTGCAACACAGCACTGGAGAGATTTGTTCTCTAAATTGGGATTAGGCTCAACAGCTGCAGTCTTTGTGGTTGGCACTTGGGGAGCAGCAACTTGCTGCAGATGAGGGCTCTCACCTGGCAAATTAATTTCCACTTTTAAATTGATCCGCCCTGAATGCTGCCTGAATCTGGCTGCGTGCAGATCCCAGCGCTACCTGTGGCTAGATACTGCTTTGTTGCTGGCTGTGCAGAATGCTTTGGAAATGAGGCAGAAAATGCCTTCTTGTTTATTTAATAACTGAAGCTTCTAGACAGCAGTGGGTGCGTTTATTCCATTTCTCTTGGCTCTTGCATGTTTATTTGATTATGCTCCTCCCTTAACACAAGTGTTAATGGAAGTAGCAGTTACATTAATTGTCTGTGCTGTCACCCCGTTTTCAATTTACTCAGGGTAAGTGTTCTTCCCAAAATTCTGTGCAATCTGTTCCTGCATGCACAGAATGTTTACCCAGCAAAGCAGGACCAAAGAAATCTGTGAATTTAACAAACTCACCCACAAAGAACAAGAAGTAGATATTTGGGGATGGGGCTGGTAACCAATATTTTCAGGAATCTACCCTAGTAAGAATTTCCTCCCTGACTTTGGAAGTCTGCCTGTTTTCCCCAGAGCCTTCTTGCTTGCTGCGTGTGACGAGTGAACCTTTGGTTTCAACTCATTCACAGTAAAATCATTTCAGAAGTCAATAGCTCGTGGAAGGGGTTAGGGTTGTTGGCTTCTTTTTTTTTTTTTTTTTTTTGTCCAAAAGTTAGACAATATCTTCTGTGTTTTTTTTGCAAAGGAGACCCTGACAGATGGGGCAGAAGATCAGACAGTCATAAAGGAACACATGAGATGATAAAGGTTTGAGTGTGGTTTTGGTTTGGACATTAAACAAATCAAATGACTTATTGAAAGGGGACCGACTGCTTTGCCAGGCACACCTGGTAGAAGCGGCGGCACTTCTCCTTGCACAGTGTGCTGAGTGTGTCAACAGCCCAGGCTGATGGCTCGGGAGGGATTTAGTGAAGGGAGAAAACCCGTAACTCCCTGATCTGTTGGCAGCGGGGCCTCTTCCCAGAAAGTTTTGTAAACTTGCCTCTTGGGGTAGACAAGGGGAAAAGTACCCTGTAAAAATGTTGTGAGTCCTAGGGAACGTTCTCCTCAGGGGTGATAAAATGGGATACAGAGAATTGTGAGTGGCTTCAGGGAAAGGGAAAGCATTTGAGCTTCCCCTTCAATTGATATGGCAGATTTTTAGCTGACACTAGAGAGCTTTATCCACAAGTATGTCAGTTCTGTATAAAAAGGGAATTTTTTTTTATTTTAATATATATATATATCAAAGTTGCTGCAGTGAAAAAAATGGTCAAGACATATTGATGGATCCACTATTAAGGTGCTCAGGCATTGCAATTTCAGACACCAATTTAATGAGGTCAATCAGAGTTAAAGTGTTGGTCTGAAATGAAATAATACATGGTTTCTCAGAAGGAGATGTTGGCAGACTGGAAACTGAATGGTTTTCTAGAAAACCCTCTGTAGATGGGACTTTTATTTCCTCTGATCCAGACGGGACTGTAACCAGCAGAGCCTCCCTGACGAGCAGGCAATTCCTGGGTCAAGCCACATGAACTTGGTCCTCCAGCGCAAGGAAATCCTCATTTGTTGGCTGCTAGTTGGCAAGCTGGGAGTTAATAAGCCTCTGTCTTCTGATAGAGTCAGTTATGCTGCATCGCGTCCCCAGCAGAAGTTTGATCTCGGCAATGAAATGAAATTTACCTGCAGAACAAGCCCGCGATGTCTGGGAACTGAATCAATATACAGACACCTGGGCAACAGCCTTGTCAAATCTCATATCTTAAGCAACTCGTGGTCTGCGTGAGAGACCGGCAGAGTCCAATGGAGTGGGGAGCAAGGCAGATGGGTCAGCCTGAAATCAGTTGTGCACCAGCAGCACGATGTCCTGCTAGGCACCAGCTCTGTGGTGCAGGACTACATTCTGCTCTTTCCCTGCAGACTGGGAGGATGGCTTTGTTTGAATACTGAGCTGTAACTTGGGAGAAATAAATTTGATGCATGGCTTTACCACAGGCTTCCCATGTGAGTACGCAGCTTTGCACGTTGCTTATACACTCTGTGCCTCAGCTGCAAGTGTCGTGCAATTAAACTTTCAGCTGCTCAGCTGGAAGAGTGGCAGTACCTTGAAATACAAGTTAAGTCTTAGTTTCACCTCTTTGTATGGGAATCACGAAGACCAGACCAGAAGTGTTTATTGTGGTGGTATCAAGCTGCCAACCAAGAATGAAGCCCTAGTATAGTGGGAACAACACAATGGGAGAATAAGGCTCTCTGTTCCCCAAGATATTTGTTGTTTTAAAGGCTCGTCTAAAGCAGTGAATAAAACCATGTAAACCAGTGCAGCTTCATGGGGATACTCCGATGCCAGATTAAGAGCAATTTCTTTTTGCTTGTATATTTTAGTTTGTTTTCAATGATTACACTTTTTTCTAGGATTCCTGTCAATGAAATATTTTAGTCTGGCATGATTTACCTCCATAAACCCAACTGTATGGAGTATTCTTTGTTTTTCTAAATTTCAGTGTTTCTGTTATACAGAGTGAGATATATGCACACTCCATATCCTTCCAGAGCTGGCTGTATTTTACCCATGAGCAAAATGATTCCATAAAACATGCTCTGTGAGGAACCTGAGGTGATTTCAAATGACACGTGCTCCATCAGTGAATGGCCAGTTGTTACGGCGGGGTCTTGTGGCACCTGACAGAATGCCAAGGTGAATCTTCCCAGCACAGGGGTGGAATGGCAGGAGGCAGGTGGCATTGAAATGGCTCCCAGGGAGCAGACGGGAGGGACAGATCCTCCCATGATGTAAGAACAACAGATTATTTAAAAAGTTAATCCAGTCAAAGACCTGGCCCATAAACT
Source organism: Alectura lathami (assembly GCA_013399715.1). Classification (NCBI taxonomy): domain Eukaryota; kingdom Metazoa; phylum Chordata; class Aves; order Galliformes; family Megapodiidae; genus Alectura; species Alectura lathami. The sequence continues at coordinate 148,994 of VXAV01006078.1, read as the reverse complement.
CTTTGTTCCTCATGCCATGACTGGTGTAGTTGCTGAACCTGTTCTCCAAACCTTCACCTTTATGATCAGTAGTTCAAGGTTCATCTGTATTTTAATATATGTATGATATAAATAAAAACATGATTTTAGTAGGGAGAAATTCTGTTGTTAGTATAGGTTCATTGTGCCCAGCCTAGTTCTGCGTGTATTAGGAAGGAAACAGGCAGGGAGGAGAATAATGCAGTTGGCTGTTAATATGCTGCCAACTGCTTATAGGGTGAGAGCTATTTGTTCCTGTGAGTATTTTCTCATTGTATACATATTCAGTTGCATCTGCTTCTAAACACAAGCCACAAACTGATCTTAATTATTTCTACATCTGTAACTATAAGAGGTATATTTTTAAAAAGCAAACCCACCTGGCTTCAATCAGGACATTAAATAGTAGCATTTTAATCAACTCAGAAATACTTTCCCTTATTTATTGTGATTTTATTTTTCCTCTCATACCTAGCTCTTAAGAGCAGAATGTTATGGGTTCCCTGTGGAATTCTGTTACTATAGTGAAGGCTTTCACTGAAATTTAAACAGACAAAGCCTTGAGGGTATTGAAAAGTTTTTCGCCAAAAATTCGGTATTTCTGAGGATTAATGGAAACACCTATTCCAGAGATTTGCTTTATGCCGTTCATTGTTTTTTAATGCCTCAGCAACTTGATTTGAATTTCCGTGTCTGTAGAGCTGTGTTCAAGGTATTTCTGCAATGCTTCTTTAATTTCACTGAGCAAATCTATTCGAATAAACAGTATTCACAATTAGGGAGTTTATTTCTCTGAGATACAGCCACAGGACCTAATCCTGAGGGAAGGGAAATTCCCAGCTCCCAGAGACTTCTGTCACTTCCAGGTTCCAACAGGGACGTCTGACACCAAGTTGGAATAGAAATAATTCTCAAGTTCCATCAAGTAGTTGACTCAAGGTACTTAATAAAGCACCAGTGAAGACTTGTGGGATGATGAAAATGGTGGCATCTGTGCAGTTCCATCAGCAATTTCTTAGTATTTCATTAACGGAGCATTACTGGACAGAACACATACTGTCGTGGCTGATCTGTGTCGCTGGAGCCTGGCCATCAGTAGTTTATGGTGGCTCTGATCTTACTTCTACTGATGTCAGTGGCATTGTAACCATCACCTGCACTTCTCACGTATAAAGTCTATCTCTGTACTTCGTGCAAGATGTAGGAGCTTATGGCAAGTCTTGGGCTGGCAGCCCTAGAGACTGAAATTCTGTTTATGCATGGAGCAGGCTGAGCTCAGCTGGGAGTACTTCTGCCATTTCATCTCAGCCCTCTCTGTAGGCAAGAAGATACCTCAACAGCAATTTCCACTTACTTCTTGCATCCCCAGAAGTGCTAAGGGAGTTAGCTTGAGCTACAGAGCATTGTTGTTTTTCCTGGGCTACACACAAGGACAGAAATAAATGACTGTTGAAATTTCATTTATGAATAAATGCGTTCTACTTGTCAGCTAGAGTAGTGCATTACTTTAGTTATGGATATTTGGTCCTGTCTGGAGGAATTTCCTCTGCCTGCATGAGAGGTCGAATGTTAAAGATCCAGGTCTGCAGACCGCTGAAGAGCCCTCAAGTGGTAATGAGCTTCAGCTGCGACCAGCAGAGGGCACGTTGGAAACAGTGACCTCTGGGTGAGAGGCTCAATATCCTCTCACCAAACCTCAGAGGCGGACAGTCATGTTGATGGATTTCTTTTCATGTTGCTTAGATATTAACTCTGTACACTAGAGAAGAAAAACTTAAGCCATAGTCTGTGAGGCAAGAAAAGTTTTTGAAGAAAAAGAGAAAAGCATTAATAATTTTCATTAATATTTATAAATAGTAATACTTCTATAAAGCTGTAGAAATGTACAAAATGTTAAAAATCTTAAACGTTTTAAATTGGTATCATATCCTTGGGAAAACTGACCAAAAGTTTAGTGGTTCTTCAGAACTTGCACAGTTTTGTATGAGGGTGTCAGTTCAAACACAAATTTAAGCCAGGGGCAGCACACCTTAGTCCAAAATCATTCATCCTCTGGTAATTTGCTCCATGGCATAGCATGCAATGTAATAAATTTTTTAAATGAGATTAAAATCATATTTGCGAATGAATAGATCTTGGGTTTTATGAGCTGCAATAAATGCAATTGAAGCTCTAATGTGCACTTGGAAACAAGGCAATGTGTGTGCGCTTAGGAGACGGAATCCATAGGTGAGATTCAACACAGCCTTCTCCAGGTGTCACCGCTGATCGCAGCACCTGGAGGAGCTGTGAGGGGTTGCTTTGTACGTAATGGAATTGCATAGGAAGAGTGGAGCACTTCGGGGGATTATCATCAGGTGTTGCCTGTTCTAATCAAGTCACAGGCTACTAGTTGCTCTCAGGGGAAAGGCTCAACCGAAGAAATAAACCTTTTCCACAATAATCGGATAGTGCATTTGAAATGGGAGGTGCTGTTCAGCGCCTTGTGTTATAAGAACCTTATTTTTTTGAAAAATTTGAAATACTACATGAACAGTATATACAAATAAGCCACCTTCTCATGTAATCCTCCAAATGTACTCCATAAATGCTGATGTCTCTGTCTAGAACTTGAGCTCAAACAGAATGCGATCCTATGGCTGCTCTCAGGTAATGGAGTTATTTTTTCAATGTCAGCAACACGGAGCAGTATTTCTGGCATGCTGACAGACCATAATAAAGGTCATAACACTTGCTGTCTCCAAACTCTCAGGGACTTGAATGGGAGTTTCAAGTGCGCAGTACTGAGCCTGAGAATTATGGCTCGAGAGAAGCGTGTCTGCTAATAGTAATTTCTAATAAGCACGAGGTGAAAAAAGCCCTAACACTTCTGGAAGGAAGGAGAAGAGGGACAGAGTGGAAGCCGTGTGCAATTTCTTCATTTCTGCTAATAATATTTAATCCTTGTGCTGTGTTTTGTCTGTGGACGTCTGATAATAAAGATGCAAGTACCATAGAATAATTTTAGGCACAGAGAAATGAGTTGATTAATCCGAGTCCTTTGATGGAAACGGGAACGAACTATTTCTCCAGCTTCTAGACTCTTATATAGCCTCGGGAGAAAGGCTGGGATTTCTTTGCTTCCTGTGCTAATTTCTGTGTAACTAAACTAAAACATTTTGTGACAGTATGAATTTTTGAAAACTTGCTTGTAGTGATTTTGGTCAGCAAGAAAAACTGTTTTCAAATTGAATTTTATATATATGCATACATATATATGCACATATATATAAAATTGCCTCTTCCATTTTTCTTTCCTAGTGAGCCATATTTTGTTCAAAGTTGGTCAATAAATAAATCATGATAAATATGTTAATCTTCTCAGATGCATCTAAGGCAGGACCAGGTGGACAGTGGGGCTAATGTGCTAAGCAATGAAGTTATATTTAACAAAAGCCCTTTGGAGTTGCAGCCTTTATGGATGACAGTGGCTTGTAGCTCTACACCAGTTGACTCAGATATTATTTTTCCCACACAAACTAACCAGGGTGGGTACAAATCCTGTTACGTAGCTGATTTTTCATCTGGGTTTGTCATGGAGTCAATGTATGACTCTACTGCTCCCACCCTTCCTCTTCCATCACTCTGTCAGGCTCCACATTAGTCCAAAGACCCTGGACACAGAGAACCAGTGAGGTTTTGCTGAATTTGAGGATGGGAAACAAGAGAATGAAAGAGGAATACACACTTCTTCAAAATTGTGAAACAAGCTTTATCTCAGCATTCAGCAGCAAGGTGAAGAGAAGTAAAAGCACAGCCGATGGTTTCAAGCTGTACTTATCTACTGGAAATGGAGAAGACAATAGATAGGATGTGTATACAACAGATGGTAACAGCTGATGCTGCGCAGAAGCTGAGACAGACCCTGGGTTTCTCTATTCAGCTTGCCTTAGAGGCTGTGGTGTGCACCACAGCATTTATTTCCTTTTCCAGCATCCATAGTTAGCGAACTAAACTACTGTTGAGTGGGCGCGGGGTCGAAGACACTTGTGTTTATACAAAGAACCAAAAGCTCAGTGGTCAGGGAGAGAGCATGTCAGCTTACACTAATTCTCAGAAGTCAGCAGGGTAGGACCTGTGGAAGGTAAATTTGTACATCTGCTGCTGCAGAAATTGGTGGTTGTAGGGAACCTTTTAATACCAATTTTCTCTTCTTTCTCTTGCATGCAGTACAATGGGAACTCTGTTTTCAATGAACAGGAGAGTTCCTGGAAAAAAAAAAAAAAAAAAGATAATAAATGTAGTCATTTTCTACTTCGTGGCATTATTATACATGTTTTATGATGACTGTACAATGTTTGCCTACCTCATTCTTCCTCTGTCTTTGAGTGATCAATCTTTTTTATTCCTGGATGTTTATTGGTGTGTTTCTTTGGGCTCTTGTTTTGTCAGAGGGACGCTTTGACACACTGCTGAGCTGAGTGAGATTATCCCAGTTACACTTTACTGATAATATTTGTTGTCTGGTGCCTTCCATGTGAATAACTGCATGGGATAAAATGCTGCCTTTCATTTCTGTGTGATCTTGCTTTACTCACAGGCAATTTGCACACAAATTATGATCTTCAATGCAAGAGATTAATTATGAAAATCAGTGACTAAGACCTGGGCTCAACAAGGGGTTTAAACAGCCTATCCACTAGGAACAGGAAAAGTCAGTGCTGGTGTGGGACCCTGGTCTTCAGCTCCCATTTCTCCCTGCCTTTATGGATGGTTCCTGGCACGTCCCTCAAATTCTGTGCCTTTGGCGTGAGTGAGCCTTCCTTAACTTCTTGGATAATGCTTATTTTGTAGGGAATTTGTGAAAATAAACACAATTATATTCTAAAGCTGACAGGAAATGTGCTACAGATGTAGAGAACCAACTTTCCTTGTTAAGTAGGGGCTCTTCTGAGAGAGATCCAGGTCATCTGTTAGGCTTCACCAGTTTTGTAGACAGACGTGCAATGCCAGCTCCCAACAAGAAAATAGGCCTTTCTAGAACTAGATAGCTAATTTTTATGAGCCTTGGGATAGGGAAGATGTTGAAGACTAATTTATTGCATCTCTATTAGCTTTTTCTAAATGGAATACAATTAAAAATGTGGCATTATTTTTAGAAAGCTATTGCTAACTCTTCTTTTCAGCACTCACATTTTCCATTTTCATATTGTTGTGACATCTCCTATCAGGGTATGGCAGTTGCATGAATTAAGTTAAGTGCTGTTGTTCAGCTTGATTACAAGGAACCTGAAATATGCCCCTCATGGGTATTATCTGTCACATTGCTAAACACAGAACCAACACGCAGCTCTGCCTGATTCTGTACAAGCCTTGTACACCACGCTCCAAATGCGCTTCTGTGAGGTAGGCCCTGACTGTCCTGCCAGCATCCTCTTGGTCCAGTACCTCTTGGTATTAGACCTTATGGCTGAATTACTTGTGGATGACCTGGTATTTTACCATAGGAAGTAACAATCTGGGGCTCATGCTGAAGTCATGTTGAGCCTGTGGTGACACTAATCGCAGCCCCAAGTGGCAGCAGCCTGCTCGTGATCCGCATTACGCTGGTGTGAACCTTCACTGTGGAGGCTGAAACTCTGCAGAGTTCTCCTGGCCTTGGAAGCTGTAGCTCATCTTCAGCAAATCGTTTTGAGCTCCAAGTGTGGACTGAAGAGGAGAGACTGATCTCCATGGAAGTGCTAGTTCTCTTACCTTAAGTGCCAAAGGATGGATTTTGTGCTGTAACTGTCTCCAGGTCTCAGTGGCTGCAGGCTAGAGGAAAAAAAAATTAGATTTAGCTGAAACCTATATTTGACATATGAGCTTAGGCAGGCTGTGTGATATTGGAAGGTGCTAATGCTTAAATTTGTTAATGCTTTTTATACTACCCATGAATTAGGATGCTCTTTGGTTACATTAGCCGTGTAAGTATTAGTATTGGAAGAGTCTCTTCAAATACTCTAATAGAGCCATTTCCAAAAATGAAAATTTTTTTTTTTGTACTTATGGATAGGAATGCAGAAAGGAATACTCATACTCTTGCCGTTTATAGGAATATGTTCCCCCCTTGTCTATAAAACAAGATATATTCATAATCAGGTTGGCAAAGCAGGACAAAATTTCTATAATCAATAGTTGCATTGATGTCCCCAAGTCACAGTCCTCACCTTTCTAAGCACTTGGAGGTAAAAATAGAGACTAAAATACTGTAAGTCTTCAGTGTTCCACATCTCTTGGAAAGTTTTGCAGAACTGTTTTCTTTCTGTCCTCCTTGTGTCATCTTTAACATGGCCTGTATGCTCATGCCTTCTGTGCATTGTTTATTTAATACCTGTCCTCATTTCACTTTTATGACTGAAGTGTCTATTTTAGGCTTCCCTGGATCTTTTCTCCAACCGGTCTGAGCCATGTTATCTTGCATGCCCTACTTTAAAAACATGTGACTCAAGAGTGACTCAGGGTCTTGAGGAGTTAGAGCATGGAGGAATAATAGTCCCCCTCAGACTGAGAAAATTGGCTGCCATCAACTATAAAAGCATGCTGTTGTTTTCCAGCTCATACGGAACGCACGTGTGAGCATTGGCTAGCCTTAAATTTTGAAAGAAAAATTGCACCTTCTAAATGTTTAGCTATTTGTGACAGCCTCCAACACCTATTTTATAAAAGATCTTCACATGAAAGAGCGTGTAAGACTGAAACAGCAGATAATTGATTCTTTTAATTTCAGATCTCTCTTTTGAATACAGTTTTGTTTCCTCTTTCATATCATAGAATCACAGAATCATGGAATGGCTTGGGTTGGAAGGGACCTCAGAGATCATCTAGTTCCAACCCCCCTGCCGTGGACAGGGCTGCCAGCCACTAGCTCACTAGATCAAACTGCCCAGGAACCCATCCAGCCTGGCCTTGAACACAGCCAGGGATGGGGCAGCCACAGCTTCTCTGGGCAGCCTGTTCCAGCGCCTCACCACTCTCTCAGCGAAGAATTTCTTCCTGGTGTCCAACCTAAACCTCCCCTCTTTCAGTTTTAGCCCATTCCCCCTTGTCCTACCATTATCCACCCGTGTAAAAAGTCGGTCCCCCTCCTGCCTGTAAGCTCCTTTCAAGTATTGGAAGGCCGCAATGAGGTCTCCCCGGAGCCTTCTCTTTTCCAAGCTAAACAATCCCAACTCCCTCAACCTTCCCTCATAGGAGAGGTGCTCCAGCCCTCTGATCATTTTGGTGGCCCTATCCTTCCTTTCCTTCCCCAGATAACACAGCCATGACTGCACAGTTCCTTGATCATGCACTCACGATAACATGGGCATCGCCTGGCTCTCAGGGTAGGACTGAGACCTGAACTGCGAGTGGCTTCTATGTAAGTGTTGACCAAATGAGTTGACCCAGGCCGCCCTGAAGAATGATTCTGAGTTGCTCAGAAAATATGAGAGTGTATGTGACATACATAATATAAAGAGATTTTTGTCTCCTAAGTGCTAGGAGTCCAGGAAATGAAAAATTCACTGTGACCTGATTAGAAGCCTACTTTTTATTTAAAGAAGTTGCAATTCAAACAAGCTTTGAAATGAACAAAGAATTTCATACTTTGAATTTTCTGTGTGAACTGCTTTCATTTTTGCTGTGTATGGTTAACAATAGCTGGACAGAAAGCATCTGTGCAGTCATATTCAGGGACTGGTGGCAATCCAATTCTCAGCAGAGAGCACAGAGGTACTGCTTTGTTTGGTAAATCAGCCCTTGAGGGAGGCTACTGCGAGGGAAGTCGCTCCCAGCTCGTACCTCTGCTACCCATCTGAAAGAAGGGAATTGCAGCAACAAGTTATTGCTTCCTCTGTGTGTGTGTCTTGTGCCTGTTGGTCAGGGGACAGAGCAAGGAGCCTGAAGCTGTCCCTGAGTGCCTCTCAACATGTGGATCTTCCAAATGTCCCTTGGAGGCAGAGCAGACCTTCTGCTCCCACCTCGCAGGCAGCCTGCGGGGCCGCGTGGGGCGGTGCAGGGCTCTGGAGCAGCACTTGGGCCAGCACACCCTGCTGCTAACCCAGACGGAGCTCCGCTGTTCTGTGGGTGTTCTTAGCTGTCTTCTGCACCCTGCTCTACTTGCCCCACGCCGCAGTGTCCGTCAGTGCCAGTGTGCGGAGTTCAGCCGGTGCCCAGGCTCCCTGACCGGCACCTGAATGTCAGAGCATCCTCCCGGCGCTCCCACCCTTTGTGGTCATGCAGCCTGGGAACGTTTCTGTGCAGTCTGTTTCTTTCTCCTTGCAGGAAGTAAGACTCAGTCCCTTGATTTCTGTCAAAAAGCCTTCACTCAGTAGCAGTCGTGGTGTTGATTTTATGAGTTAGGGTTTGTCCTAGCTTGAGTACTGTATTTGCTCATAGTGTTCAGTAGGAATGTAATGGCAGTGTCTATCCAACAGGAGTCTTAAAAGACTGATGTGAGCTATCCTAAGGAATAAGCTGTTTCCTTTAGAAAACATCTCATGTATTTAATTCCCATTGACCTGTAATTCAAGAAGTGATGCGCCCTTCTCCATGGTTAACTTGACAACTTAAAAGACCTTTCAGAAACAGCTAAGTACTTCTAAAGTGGCTTAAGGTGGAGCCCTGTATCATTGCAAAAATAATTCTAAAAAGCTAGGTGGATATCCCCAGAAGTTTGGGAATGTTTCTACAAATGTACTGTGTTCAGCTTCTTGGAGAATAGAGATAGCTATCAACTTGAAAACCAATCCAGCTGTGTAAAGGAACAGATTACAGTTATTAGCTAGTTTCAAAAAGCATAACAAAAGGTGAAATAAAACATGAAGTGTTTTATAATGAACATTTAGTTTCTTAGCTACTCATGGTTATTTATAGAGGATGGATTGTCTGAGGTATTTTTAGACTGCAGCCCGTGCTTTAGTAGCTTTAAGAGAAGTTATTACAGAAGAAAGAGATGATAACAAAACTCTAAAGCCAAAAATGAATCCAGTGTGTTAGTTTAACCAAACATGCCTGCAGGCATGCATTTTTCCAGAGAAGGAGGTAATCAAGATACTCTGCTATGCAAAGTGCTGTGTTTCCTAAAAGAAAAGAATAGAAAAAAATAGGGAGAACTTTAAACTTCTGCTTGACATATGAAGGTTTCAAGGCAAGTGATAGGCAAAATTTACGTGATTAATATTCTTGTTTTCATCCTTCACTCTGTGTCCTGTAACCAAAAAAATTGGAGAACATTTTACACACCATTATACAGTAACATGAGAACAGGGTCTAAATTTTTTTTTTTTTTTTGAAAGCTTTTCTATCGACTCTGCATTTTTTATTCCTTTTATGTACTGCTGTGGGACATTAAAATACACCATATTCCCTTTAGAGCTGTATAAATGCAAAAGGTTAAATTGTACAAATGGTCTATGTCTGAACACTGGATATCAAATCTAGGCAGCTTACCAAGGAAGATGCGTTAGAGAACCAAATAAATCTCTTGGTGTTCATGTGTGCATTGATATCGATATATTCTGTCCTTAAGCTCTGTGTGAGCGGCATCAGCCAGCCAGCAGACTGCTGTCTGCAACTAGTGTGTGTGCATGGACTTCATGGAAGGAGGACAGGAGGTTTAAAGCAACAAAGAAAAAGGGCATTGTGTAACATTTTAACAATATACTGAAGTGTGAAAGAACTTTGTGCTTCCTGCAGTAAGGAACTAGTTTTGCCAAATGACAAGGAATTGAGATCCGTGGAAGTCTGACTTTCTCATCAATGCACTTTGTTATCTTTTATTGGTATGTTCTCATATGTAAAATTCTTTCAGTGTGTCCCCCTAGCTATGTATTTGCAGCCGGAAAGCTTTTTGCTACTGTAGGACAGCACTTTGACTGCTAGAATAGTAGTATTTTTCAAAGCATAACTGCACATACAAGCATTAAAAGAATTAAATTGCTTTCATTATAGTGGGACTGTGGTTAATAATTTTTATTTATGAGACTAACAATTTCAATGCTGTTAATAAATTGTAGGTAAAGCATAACTGATTTCGGTTGTTTCACAAGGTAATTTGTATTTTTGAAACAAGCAACTTATTCAAAATGCTAATAACTAGGAACAGCATCTGACCTTGCAGTGATTTACCTCACTTGTTTTTGGACTGTTGCTAACCTCTGACTTGCAGTAACTAGCAGATGAAACCTACCTCATGCTGTCATTTATATGTTCTTTAAATGAAGTTGCACTTAAATTTGACTGAATTTTAATTAATTCTTATTACAAGATCAGGAGCAAATTAGAGCCTAAAAAGTGTTTGGGAATCTCTCAGCCTTCAAGTGCAGCTCAGAAGCATGCAGCAGCTCCTGCAGCAGCTCCTGCAGGGATTCCTTTTTATCTCCTTCGGAATTAGGTTAAGGATGTGTCTGTGCATTCAGAGCTCTTGGAAATCTTGTGATGCTCAAAATCCAAAGCCTACTGCAGGTTATTAGCAACTAAAATATGTAGTATCCATATCCTCAAATTCAGGATTTGGCATATCATTTCTTCTTTTAAACCAGAATCAGATTGCCGTAATTGTAAGCAGTGGTTTGCTACAGGACTGGAACTGTGCAATTCAGTATTTTTTGTACTTCTGTGTTGATGATTCAGTTTATCTGTATAAACAGGCCCAAGGATTCAGACTGGAATCGTCAAAACACAAAAGCATTACAGTAACTCATAATGTCAAGCAGGAAAGGTTTTCCAGTTTTGGTTCAAGAGGGGCCTTATTGCCCTCAGACTCACTTTATTTTCTCGTCACAAACTACAACAATGCAGTTGTTGGACTGTGGTGCTGCTAGTGGCAAAAAACAAACAAAGAAAGAAAAAAAAACGGATTTTACCTAATTTCAAAACCAGAGATAGTGCTCTTGGTGAAGTTTCAGGGGGAATTACCTTCTCCTTCCCTTGTAACACTGTGGACTCGAGCACATTATTCTGTTTCATATATGAATTTAGCATGACACACACAAAAAACAAGCAAAAAGCCACAACGCATCTATGATTTATTTAGCTGAGATCAAAGATATAGAGCTGCAAAGACTGTAATTAAAATTTGATGATACAGCAGGCAGGCTACATCTATTATTTAATTTGGAGGTTGTGATCTTATACAAAATTAGCTTCCAGATTTCACTTACACTCTTGGGCTTCAAATACACTTGTACTCGATCATTTTGATATGAGGTTGAATTGCCAAAAATGCACAACAGATCCTCAGATGTCCTATGTGGAATTTATTTCAGGAAAGGAAGCTAATAAATTCCAGCTTTGGACCAGCTCAGATACATTTCTGACTACGTGTTGCTTAGCACTAGCACAGTTCTACTTGTTTCGCTTGAAGGACCAAAATATGACTGATCACTGAAGCATGTTCAGGGTGGACACAGAGACAGCTTTTGACCTTCTCAAATTATTTAATGAGTTTCTGAAATAAGCTCTGGAATGTAAAAAATACTAAAAAAA
>VXAV01006078.1:93107-120826 GCA_013399715.1 Alectura lathami | reverse complement strand
GTTTCTTACAGTGTAAGAAAGGACAAAGGTGCGCGAACCTGCAGCTGAGCCCTCCTTAGGGTGATAGGAAGCAGCAGGTCTCTGCAGTCCCAGCCTACATTTGAAGGTGGCTTTTGTATGGGCAGGGTTTTTTGGAAACTAGTTTGCTCGTTAGTATCATTTGTTAATCCCTAAGTAAGCTGTGATGCAAAATTACTAAATGTTACTTGAGAGGACAGAAAAAAAAAGTCCCTGTAACAAAATGGCCTTCCAGTCTAAGTTGAGAGTGCTTGATCAGAGTGAGTTATCATCTCTTCTCCACTTGCTGCAACTTTGTGCTTTGTTACCAAGTCCTCCATGCTATGAGGAGCCTTAGTTAGGGCTTCATGCTCATTCACAAGCTGAAGTTAGTGCTGAAGATCGTACACGAGGGTAGGAAGTTACCAGCTCCTCTGTGTGTGAGGAGCAAGGCTGGGTTGTGGCCAGCCAAAACTTGACCTGGGGGCTTTCCTCAGAACAGGCCACAAACCACGGAGACTTCACAGCTTAATACCTGGGGTGAGTGGGTGGAGTCAGGGTTTTTTCACCCTTGCATGTTGAGGTGGCTAACCTGAATTTTGTATGCTGTTTAATTGATTTTTTTTCATGTCTGCTTCTGATATTACGTGAACCTCCCAGCTCTGCTGTGGCACCTTTCCCCTGCCTGCAGCTGAGCTTCTCACCATCCTTCTGATAAGGAGAAGAAACAGCAGAAGAAATCCCTTTATGCAGTGCAAATGTTTCTGTGCTGTGTAGTAACTCAGGGCTGTTTTGATAGGAGGAAGGTGACTGTAACAAAACAACATACTTCAACTGGCAGCATGTTTAACCTCACCGCTATTACTGAGCGATTGTGATTCTTTCCTTTTAGATGGTGCCCAAAATCACCTACGAATAAAGAGATCTACCCTAACATGTAGACTCTTTCCAGTTTCTTTCTTCTGCTTAATTATCAGAAGAACAGAGATGTAGTGCCTTTACTTGGGACAAGATTCAGCCCAGCTGGTTTTGTTTCCTGATCTTAGTTGTACTCAGTCACAGGTGAGCCCTGAATTCCGGTGCTTTTGAGGTATAGTAAGAGATTAGAAGCAGACTGTATGCAGTTGGAAGTCCAAAGGGCCAGCTAATAAAAAACTGTTTTCAAGGAAGAATGCAAATGTGCTGGATGCTTTGAGGAATGCTGATAGGAGGAGGAAATACAGGCAAGTGGTTGGCTGCTGCTGTGTGCTGTGTTGATGCAGAACTGTGAAGAGGATTAGTTGGTAAAGCTTGGCATTGAAGGAAAATGTTTGTAAAGGCTTGAAGAGGAGGTGTGTTTGCATGCAGAGGAAGGCTGTTTCAGCTTTACAGAAATAGTTTTACTCCTCAGGGTAACAGTGCAACCAAAGAAAAGTTGAGGAGAGGAAGTGAAGATACCACATCCTATTGAAACTGCAGGGTATGTCCCTAAAGGTGAACATGGCTGCTCGATCTGAGGATTAGCCAGGGCAACGAAGCAAATGAAAGGATCTCACAGGATTTGCTGTTACCTCTAAAAACACTCAATCCTTACTGGCCTTGTAAAAATCATGCATGCTGGATCACAGAGCTGTCATCCTCCTTAAGGCAAGGGACTCCACAAGGCCAGTACGCTAGTAAGACTGTCAGGTTCTGAAACATTTAAATGGTATGTAGCTTTCCAAGATCCCCAGGTAAATGCATGAATACTGAAAGCAATTTTACCCCCACTGTTCAGCTGAGCATCCGAGATGGGGCAACCTGCGTGAGGCTGATCCTGGGCATGAACATAGCTTCTCTAAGTACCAGCCAAAGCATGTGTCGTGAAGCTGCCGTTACTCCCTTGTTTGTCTTGTCTGCAGCCCCCAATGAATCAGAGTATTACATCTCCCCTGTTATTATTCCAGGAATTTCCTTCAACATTTCATAACCAGCAGCGCTCATCGACCTACTCCAGTAGTGCTTGATGAGTTATTTATTGGTCACTGAATGTGTCCTTTGTGCTTCTGTAATTTAATTGGATTTTTTCAGTTTACCTTTGTTTGTCTCTGGTATATTGCAACATAGTTAATTGCATGTGTAAGTATTCCTCCTGGAATAAGAGTAATAGAAGCTAGGATATTACATCTGTTTATCTACATATCATGCAACAGCGTTTATATACTGCATACTATTTTATTAAGTAGCACTAACACAGAGTTCAGTAGAATGTAGAAATGCACCATAAACAAACTGTTGAATTAGATTAAAATTTCCCTGTGAATATTGCCCTTCTTGCTGTAGCTTCGTCCAAGCTCCCTCAGCGTTATGCCACTTTGCTCGTGCTGCTTTTCAGTTACGTATCTGAATGCTGTTCTTGGTACGTAAGGAGTCTAATTCCAATACTGATTAGTTTGTGACTAGTCTACTTAAATATTATACTACTTATAATATTATAAGATGAATTGTAGCTGAATTTATTGATAATACTTTGTAAAGAGAAATGGTAACTTTACATAAACCTGTTCTCCCTAAAGGGTGCATAAAGGACAGAGTGAGAGGAACTGCCATCATTGATGGTGTGAGCAAAGCCTTTGCTATTGCAGAGGTGACTGAGTGTTGCTATTGACTGGGTTGTTGGATTAGAACCTGGACTTCTGAGGAAGGATGTAGCTCAGGAGCTTTTTGACCTGAAGATTTCCCAAATGCCACTAACAAGCTGTGCGCTGATACCTTTGTGGAGATTTCTATCTGTTTTTTTGGGTGCTTCTTGGCTTGAGTAAAAGTAATGATATTTTAAAAATCTGTGTGGGGGAAAAAGGTTTCTAAAAATAGCTTTCTCCTGGTGATCTGTTCCTTACATTGATGTATGGAGATGCGCAACAGACACAAAGAACACAAGGCATGCTTGGCAGCTGGTACAGCGCGATCAGTAATGGAACAAATGTCAGAATGTATTCACCTTTTGCCAGAAGGTGTGATTCAAGAGCAAAATATTATGAAACTGCTGTCAAATCTGGTTGGTCAGGGACTTGCAGCGTTTGTCATTCAGCCGTTTTGACGTTTCTAAATCACAGTCTAGAAAAATGAGGCAGACTGGTGTTTTCATGACAAAGAAAATTTGATTTCTTTGCCAAACAAGTGGTAGCTGGATAGCACAAAAGTGTTTACCACAAGGTGACTGCAGAGGGACCGTATTGCTGTTGTTTTTTAATTTTTTTAGAATAATATTGAACAAAATGAGAAAACATTAATTCTTTGACAGTTGAACTACATCTCAATATAGCTGAGAATGAGCGCTGATAAAATAATTCCTATGAAAAGGTGAAAACACGTCAAATATCTTTCCTTAAACTTAAGCATCCCAAAAGCCCAGAGGTAATTGCTCAGAATTAATTTATCTAGCAAATCCTCTTAGTAGGAATGCCCTTAATCTGACAGATGGAAAGATGTTTGCTGCCATGAAGTCCTTCTACCACGTGCTCCACCTGCTGCACAGGAGGGGCTGTCTGACTTGAAGCTTCCAGGAATCCTCTGAAGGCAGGCAGTATGACGTAGTTGTGAGTTGTCATACTTGTGAATTGGATCCACACACATCTTTGTACCCCAGTGTGTTGTCTGGATTTCTAGGAATTCTCTCGTGTTCCAAGCACAAACTCCGTTTTTAACTGAAACTGTTTGACAGATAATGATTCTCACATAATTTGGGTTACAATTGCTGTAGGAGTTTTGAAGACTTGCTCAATATGCCTGGAGTCAAACATTCGTACTAATCAACTTTGGGGAACTTTTGGCTAGATTCGCTACCCTTCGAGGGATCAGAAATATAACAGGCTTTGGATTTGAGCCTGATAAAAAGGAAGGCTTTGTTTGAAAGAACTTTAAACAGCAGGCTATCTATTTAAGGGTTCAGCTTTTTTTTTCCAGTGTTGTACCCTCATTGAGTCATTCCAATGTAAAGTTTGCACTATCTCATCCACTAATTCATATTTAAGAAGGAGAATTGATTCTTCTTACGATTTAAGAATATTTGTTTTAAGAATAAATGACTTCTCACCCTTATTCGTGCCAGGTTGGCATAACACCCAAAACTACAGAAGATCAATCCTTGCTTTGAACCTCCTGGGCCTATTGATAAAAGAGCAGATGTTCTATCTTGATAGAAGACAAGGTCAGCTCTTTTATAAGACTTGGCTCCTATGTAAATACAAATCTAAGTGGAGCAAAGAATGTTTTTTCCTGATTTATAGTGTGACCCAAGTCCTGTAATGTCCTTCAGGTCTGATTTAATGCTGGCACAGTTTCTGGTTTTGGCTTTCCAGTTATTGGCCATCCATCAAGAAAATGGATGAAGTTGATCTATTTTTTTCTCAGGTGGGACACTGCTCCTACCATGTGCTTCACAAATTCAAAGGGATTGAAGCCAAGAGGGAGGATTTTCTGATCTATTTTTTTCCTTTTGCTCTATGTTTTTAATGTGAAGGTTAAAAATAGGAGAAACAGCTGTCTTCTGTATAGACCAGGCTGAATACATGTGGAACCACAAGCACTTTGGCATTGCCATACATGTCTGGATTCACCCACTGTGAAGGAACCAGCAGGAAGCAGTGAAACAAAGGAAAAAAAATGTGAAAAGATGCATAAGGATTTGGAAATATCTTCAGGTGCCTCTTTCTGAGCAGAGGGATGTAGCCTTTGAATAATGCGGAAGATGGCACAAGCTGATTTCAGGGGTGAAAGAGAGCCAGAGGAATCAGCCAGCGAAGGGGAGCACTTTCCCACCACCTTCAAAGGAATCGTTAACCTCCTGCCAAATATGCACAACAATGATGAGGCTACTTAACTTGACACTGAGGGCATATTACCTGGGAAATGGCCTGTTTGCTCTGTCTGGGTTCAGTTATAGGCATTTAAATGATTAGGTTCATTTCAGCTGAGGGGAGGGTGAGGGAGAGCTGGAGGCTACCTTTTTGCCTACTGGTGAGACAGCTGTTCCTACCGCTGCTAGAACTGGGTGCTCAGCTGCTGGGATTATTCCAGACATTGCTGTAGACAGCAGAACAGTAAAAATGGGGAGTTCCTACACTCAGTCATGTTAGACTGCTAGCTTGTTTGCTTAGGGAGAGGTAGGAATCTAACCTGAGAGATGAGGATGAGTGTAACTTCTGCCCCAGCTTCGTCAAGGATTGTGCCATGTCTGGTACCTAAAGCCCTTCCCAGTCCCTGTGCAAGAAGTCTGCAGAGCTCAGTGCTGACAGACTGCATATGGTTAAACTACTGAGTGTTTTCACCTCCCACTGGCTCCATGTGCTTAGGCATGGAGAACCTTGCAGTATTGAGCTCTTAAATCAGTTGGTGCATTGTCACAGCTCCCTGAATTAATGGCCAAGTCACAGCTGAATTTTATTAACCTTGCTTAACCTTAACTGTGGGCCAAATGCTGCTTCCTCTGCTTTGGTAAATGGTCCAACAGGTTCCACCTCATCTGAGTAACTGGGATGGGGCTTGCATTTGAACTAGTGACCTACAAGAATAGATGTATTCATTTTTTTTAATTCAGTAGGAAGTATAGAAAACACTCTGAAAGGGGAGATTTTGAGACAAGCAGTGACTGAATACTGCCTGTTTACCAACGGAAGTTATATGCCGTGCTGCCATTGGAGTTAATTTGGGAGAAGCTGGAAATGAACCCTGATTTTAAACAAGATAATGAGCAAAGCGAAAGCACTGGTTTTGCTGCTACAGTCAGCTGGAAATCTGACATGGCAGGCTTTATGGCTGAGCCTAATGCATCCTGGGCTTTCTGAGGTGTGAAGGAAGGGTGATAGACGAGCTCACCTGGGCCTGCTTGGCGTGGATACCAAAACGGATGGGCTACAGGCAGCGCCGCTGGGAGCAGTGGGACAGGGAGCTGCCCGCGGCATTTCTGCGGCTTGTCGCCTTCTGTTAGGATCGATGTCAGCTTCTGCCAGTGGGGTGTTGTCATGGTTATGACTTGAGACCTCCTCATCTCCGGATCGGGCTGCCAAAGCCAAGCTGGGGCATGGAGTTCCTGTACAGGCTGTGCAGGAGGGGCTGGAATTCCTATGGGCTGGAATTTTCCATTACTTCCATTCTGTTATCAGGCATTTCAGATGATGTGGGATCCCACTCGTTTGGCACTAACGGCTGTGTAAGGCTGGCAGCACTCAACATCAAAGAACCACAGCAGGTGTCTGCAGAAGGTGTGACGGGGTTTGGTAGTGTAGGCTAAAATGCAGAAGGTCTCTTAGATGGTTATGTCATCTGAAGGAAACAGAGAACTTTTCTGCTTGAACCTGGCCAGAAAAGATGGTTGATCTTTTTCTGCTGCTTTTGTGGTCAATGACACATTAATTTTAAATGACATGAATATATGTTCCATTGTAGTGATTGTTGTGATGCTCTTTCTGTAGCTTAGTAAATCTGAGAATACAAGCTCAGGCCTCAGATTTAGGAACAACATCATAGAAAATTCAAGGATTTTCAGGTATTTTGCAAAAAAATTATTTGCGTTAACCCAAGGCTGAGGTGTAAGGCTACAAAGGATTTATGGAAGGGGAGGGGGTACATGAGTGGCCCCTCTCAGGTGTGCTGTGCTATGTGCCAGTGAGAGTACTTTCAGCCTGCTCCCTGTATTATCTTAAATTACCTTTGCATACTGTCCATGAGAACATATAAAATACTGACTTGCCCTGTATTAAAAGGGAAAGCCACTCATCTGTTGCCTTGAATGCAGGTGGACCCATTGTGTATATACAGGAAGAAAAGCATTTAGTCCCATTGCTAACACAAGAAAGCAGGTATTATCCCGGAGTCAGAGGTTTACAATCCGTAGTCAAAATTCTATGGTGAGGAACGAGCTGAGCGCAGATGGCAGGAGTTAATAGCCTGATCCTGCCATCAGGGCATGTAAAAGAAATTATCATCCATAGAAGATAGAACAGTTCTGATGGCTTGGAACTGATCTGTGGTGCCCTGTGCTTGGTACCCTCATTTACATAAGTGTAACCATTCTGCTGCACTTAGTATTATCCTCAAAATGGCATATATAGTTACACAAGGCTGAGGATAATGAGGAGCTGCAAGACCAAGGCAAGGAGCCCGACCTAATCTTGAAAGGAAATCATTCCCACTGATTTCAGCTGCAGTTAGTGAAAGATATTACCATGACTAAAGCAATTTTGAATTTGGTCTCCAGGATGATGTTGCCAAGTTGTAACATATAACTGGTGTCCAAGTACTTCTGTAGCATGGAGACTGGAAGCTTGTTCTCTTTTTCATATTGCAGGGTATGTGCTGTGTTTTGCAATTAGCAAGTTTCCTCGAAGCCTTCTCAGCATGTCAGAATCCTCAGGCTGATTACAGTGGCTGAATTTTTTTCCCCTTTGATTCAACAGAAATATTTAGCATTAGGATGTCACATAGCTAAATCTCACATCACAGTTAAATATCTTGTAAGGTGGCTGTAAATAAACTATGATCAACTCTTACTTGACAGACACATTAATTATAAAGCCCTAGACAAGCAGATACTAGGTATTTCTGTGATAACATAAATGCATATACAAAGCCTTGCAATTAAATATGCTTTAAAGCCAAGAAACAGTTTTTGCTTTGAAACAGCATACCTTGTACAAAGATTGGGCTTTGTCATCCCTAACTTATCACTGAGATCTGCCATAAGGGACACAATGGAGTGCATCGTCGTGCTGACAAAACTCAGTGGCACTCACTCACTCTCCTATCTCACTGAGTGGGGAGTGGCAGTGGGTTGTCCAACAGACACTTCGAAAGAAATTTGAATTCTAAGAAACCAAGTAGTAACATACAAACCGGGGCGTGTTCTGATATCCACCGTGTGCTCAGTCCTGTGAAACGACCAAGTATACTGTGTCACAATACAGTTTTTTCAGTTTTTAGAATGTCAGATTAATATTCTCATTGCAATTGAAAGCTTTTCTCTGTACATTTATGTTCATCTTTTGTGTATTGTTGGAGAAAAGTCTGTGCGGAAGAGTTCTAGCTTGCTAAATGTTCTTCTGTATTTTCTGCCAAAGAGTGATTAGAAATCACTGTAGATTACATCCTCTAAGCGATTCTGACAGAAGAGGATATGTCTCATTTACCTGCTTGTTCTTACAAAAATGTTAGTCGTTTTGAATTACAGAACTGAATGTGTGGTGAAGCTGTTTTTTGCATAAAAACTTTTCTTCCAGTTTCTTAATGGTTTTTAATGTCTCTGTGAATTTGCTAGTGAAAAATAAATACTTAGTTTAAAAAAAGTGAGTAGAGAGAATAGAATAAAATAAAACGTTGGGTCAGAAAAATACCAGATTGTTTTGGGTCCAGCTGATGGCTGCAGTGAAGCCAAAATGGAATTATACATGTGGCGAAGAAACTGGACAGAGGTCAATACAAAGAATCATAAACAAGGTTAGAGAAATTATTCAAGATGCCTGAAGGATAGGAATGGTTTGTGGGATAAAGTGAAGGGATGAAATTATGACTGAAGCCATGTTATGAAAATCAGTACAAATCTACCCAGTACACCTGTGAGGAATGTGTTAATGACTAAGGGCACCCTAGCAGACATTTTCCTGATGTCAGAGTAGACCGTGTTCCTTTTCTTGCATGTTGGGAGTCACTACCACAGATACTGGTCGGCCAAACGGATGTTCCTTGGTAAGTAGCACTCCATGGCTTGAGCTTTGTATTGGATGCACTTGCTTCACTGATATTTGCAATGCAGTGAGGCTTGCATTGCTCATCTCAAATGTTATCCCCCTTTTTCTCTTGTTGCCTTGCAGAATAGTTAGCCTCGTAATCCTTTCCTGATTGCTGGAAAATTGACTCTTTTAAGCCTTGATTCTACTATCAGCTCTGCCAGATCAAATCCAAGGCAGCTACCTTGGGGAAGGATGTTCCAATGTGAATGTTGCCATTCTCATATCAGGGTTCGATTCTGTCCCTTCTATCACCAGTACAATCCAGAAGTAATTCAATAAGATCATTAAGTATTGCTTTTCTGTTCCTCAATTCTGTGAATCATTTTCAGACATGAAGATATCAGAAAAATGCTTCCAACCGTAGCTCACAGCTGTCTGCTTTCTTTGGTAAATAAATGCTGTTGCAGGACCTATTGTCACTGTGTTAACTGAGGGACAACAAAAAATTAGTCTCTTTTTGAGTGGGAGAATTATGTTCTCACATGCGTTGTCTCATATGGGAAACCNGAATAAGCACAAAACAACACTATCTTACCATTTTTCGTATGGTGGGAAGCTGACTTTCCTCTGACAGTGGCCAGTGTAAATACTATGAGCCTGTCTCTGTTTGGTTTGGCAATGCAATTTGCAGGTCAGCTTGGACATGTGCATTTGTTTGCATAGATGTAAAATTAGCACAGCCCTGCCTTACGCAGACCTGTAGGAAATAAGCCTGTGACCCATGAATAGGTGTTGTTTCTACTTTGCAAATGATGTGACTTATGAATTTCATTTTGAGTAAGAAATAAATGGCAGAAAATCAGTTATATTCAGGTACAATTAAAAGGCAAAACACTGTCATTTCTGGAGGAAAACAGTCATTAGGGATATTTTTTTTTCTCTCAGTAGCACGGAAATGGCTGTATCTACTGTATGGTACGAGTAAAATTAGCTTAGAAATTATTAATGAGCTATAAAAATATTTCTGGTAATGACTTTTTAACTGTACTGTGGTGGCTCTTATCATTGTGCTTCCCTGGATCGCAGACACAGGATGGTGTATCCTGGAAATACGCTCAGCTGTTTGGGAGGTGAAAATACAGTCCTCAATGAAAATCTTTGAACAGAGCTAAAATTGTTCTAACATAGGAAATACTGTCTCAGTTCCACTCTTACACTGGGGCATACTAGTGTACCGTTCCTTCAGTGTGGCTATCCTAGTGTTTGGGTCTTGAGTTCTTGGTCTTGGGCAACTCATGTCCCAGTCCTGCTTCCAGCAGTTGTGCTGATTTCCATTTTCATAATAAACATGCATCTGAATTATAAATGTAAAGTTAGGACTCACCCTCGCAAGGATTTGCATGTCTACTAACATTTAGTATGAGAACAGGTTCATCAAAAGAAAAACCTGAGCTTACTTCGGGAAGCCGAGCAGGTGCACGTGCTGCTTGCAGCATCCAAATCTCTCCGTAAAGCAGCCTCGAGGCAAGGTGCTTGTTCTCACTGGCCAGGGAGAAGACCAAAAATTTTACCAAGCATATGTTGCATGTAAGGGTCATGACAAAATTACTGTTCTGTTGTGAGGGTGGGAAGGAGTAGCCTGAGTTTCCTCTGTGTAAATGGAAATTTTCCTAAGGCTTACAGCAGATGTGAAAGAGCTTGTAGTTCACAGTCCCTGTGGCAGGAGCAGGATGTTCCCCATATGTAGGCTCTTAATCAACTAATTATACAGTATTTTAAACTGGTATTTCAGTGTATGGCTCTTGTGTTGCTTTCAAAGATCTTCTCTAGCTTGAACCTTCCAAATAAAAGGATCATGATTATTTATGTTTATTACATTAATTGTTTTGTTGGTTATTTGAACATTATTTAACTCACTGAAATTCTAGAACCTTGTTCAGCTCAAAGTAGGATTTACAGCCCTGTTTAAAATCTGTCGTGCAGCACATGTTCAGGAAAAACTTCAACTGCAAATCCCAAACACAAGATACAGCCCCATAATAAAATATTTCTGAATACCTTGGACCAGGAAATACAGGTGAATTCTGAGGCAGGTGTGGAATAAATCAGGATCAAACCAGACTGGTTTAATGAAGTCAGAAAGAATGAATCACTGTGTATCAACTTAGTCATCAATAATGAATGCTGATTCACAGTCACAAGGAGATGAAACATTAAAGATATGCTTCAAGTGAAGAGCAACGCAAGTAAGGCAAGAATGGTGAAGGCTGTTCGGTGTTAGAGCATGGAGACCAGCAGGACCCCAAACAGTTGTGGAGCTGGAGGTCCTGCTTTTAGCCATGTTGACAGCGCTGAGCTCCGCGTTGCAGCGAGGTGCACCGCACTCTGTATCGCTGTGGTGTCCAGCGCGGAGCTGGGGCTGTGCCACAAGCCGTGCTAATGCTGGCTTTTGTCTTGAGCTGTGCAAAATCAGTTGTTCAGTTAGATGGGTTCAAATCATCAAGGTCTGCATGGACTTCTAAGAGAGGTTGTCCTATCTTGGGTAGATCACATAATTCAAGATTTCCTTATGCATTCAGGTGCTGCCTCAGGTAGGGTTATAAACCCTTGTTAGTGTTTGAAGGCCATTCCTTATTTTTAAAATAGCATTCTTTACCTCTTTGATAAAGCTCTTTTTTTTTTTTTTTTTTTTTTTTTTTTTTTCCCTCCTCCGGTGGAGTTGTGGATGTTTTTATAGCTTTTAATGGCCATGCTGATGAGAAAAAGGGTTTTGGTAATACATGAATGTGAGCTGAAGGAAACCAGCTCCC
Organism: Alectura lathami; assembly: GCA_013399715.1. NCBI lineage: Eukaryota > Metazoa > Chordata > Aves > Galliformes > Megapodiidae > Alectura > Alectura lathami. The sequence continues at coordinate 109,335 of VXAV01006078.1, read as the reverse complement.
TCAGATGGGCAGCTAATTAGGGGCTTTGCTGTTTTGTGTTGGGGATTGGGCTATGGGGAGGATGATACACAACAGCTTCCTTTTGACTCAGAAGATGATATTGTGGTTCTGTGTTAATTAAGGAATAGAGACTGTGGCCATATGTTAATAGAGTGGATATAACTGGATTGTCTGGAATATATATATAGAAAGAATACAGGGATTGTTTTCTTACCAGACATCTTCGTAAGACACTCGCAAGGTTAAATTTTAATAATAGTGTAACCATGGTAATGCTGTTGAATTAGGGTTGATGTAATGTTGAGAGCTAAGACTGATGTAATATCACGAGTCAATGTCTAACAAATATTCTTGAGATACTCTCGGGTATGCAATCTTTTATAGATTAAAAAAGTTTTGTTAAACATTGAGGCATAGAAAAGCATATTTACACAGATTCTTTTCCACCTTTGTCTTCATCCCACTCCCTGCCATCTGATGGTGCAGGGCATCAAGTGCTGTATGTCCAGCCCACAACACATGCTTCCCCAGACTTCGCTCTCATAGCACTTTGAAGCTCCTTCAGCCCACGTAGTCCAGGGCAGTCGCTCCATTTTCTAAATGTTGGGTTTTACTCTAATGGTGTCTTCAACACATACAGTGATCTCTGGTGTAAGATGGGCACAAGTCATAGAATCATAGACTCATGAATTGTTTCAGAGCCGCAGTAATGCTTGAAGTAACTTACAGCCTCTTGTGTGTTGCCTGAGGATGTGGGTCAGGCCCATTGCTGAATATGGATTCTGCTGAGTTACGTTCTTCACCCCGTCCTGTGTCTGTGGGGCTCTGTCAGTCTTCTCTTTAGTCATGGGCAGCTTCTCCACCTCCTCCAGCAAAGACAAGCTAGAACAATTAAGTACAACAGCACTGGCTAAGGAAAACAAACTCTTAATGTAATTTATATTAGACTATAATTTATTTTTCTAATAAACCTACTCTACATTAATATAATATTTGACATTTTATAGTCCTACCTTTAGAAATGTAGTTTAATTAATCAAGCCCTCATATTTCTTCTTATTTCCTGCTGCACTATTTGTTACCTCTTTGGCTCAGGGTACATCACCACAATTATTTACTTCTTTAATTAGCTCTGCATCATTAATCTATGCTGCTTCTCCTCTTTCTTTAGTTGGAGTAACAGTTTGCACTTCTAGGACAGCAGACCTGTTTGCTGCTGGAGTTCTCTTGACATCATACAGCCAATGTCTTACGATGCGATAAGACCTCTGTGTGCCTCACTGCGAATGAGTATGGGATTTAGGGTCAGTGCATTGCAGCCAGAGGAGTTTATTTTCACTAGATAATGGTTAGTTGAGCAACTCTGTGGATTGTATTGCTGCAATGAGTTCCACAGTACCAAGTTTTATGCTGCTGGAAGTTGAGACTTAGAGCTTTCTGCAGCAGTGTGACAGGTTTGTGTTCACTGCAGCTGATTTCTAAGGGGACAGCTCCTGTGCACTGGGTAGGAAATGCTTGAGCAGCAGGTAGCCTGTCTATAGGAGGTCTAGGATTGCCTCTGAGTGCAACCCATCTTCCCTCTACCCTTTTGCCCAGGAGTGCTCTTATTGGTCTTCTTGTATTTATGAGAAATGAGGCTCTGACACAAATATCAAAGTAGTAAATAGAATCTTGACCTTTCCTTGAGGCCTTCTGAGTTTGCTGTCTCCAAGTTTTTTTAGTTAGGATCTCTAAGGTTAGGTGAACTTTTTCATGGGTTAGACAGGAATTTTATTGTTTCTCAATAAAATTGTTTTGCTCGGTGAGCTTTTCCTTGTCTCTTTTTGTTAGTGACCAGTAAACAAGGAGATGGGAAAACAATTAGTTTTCCTTGAGATTTTTTTTTTTTTTTTTTAACTCAGAGAAGAATATTCTTGTAGGGATTCTAGACATGCAGCTAAGCTTCTACCCTGCTGGTCTGTATTAATCTGTAGTCACAGCTGCATGCAGTAATTAGGCAAGGAGGTTTTGTGGCTCTTATGTCAGAGTGAGACAAACTTCCCTCTGAAGTGAGGTACACACTGCAGGGAAAGGGCTTGCTTGTACCTGTAGGAGAAACATTTGTGCTACTGTGGGAAATGTAGAACATACAACATACTACCACCAGCTTGTCACAGTTTTGTTCCTTTAAGATTATTCACATTTTGCAGATAGAGCACTTCCATTTCATTGATTTATTCTGAGATTCCTGAAGTGATCTCAAGATGAGCAAGATGCACAGTTCCCATTAATTTAAACTGGAATTACCAACAGCTAAGTATCTTGAATGATCTGGGAAATCTGTTTTGTTATATGACATTACTGGGTGCAATTAACCTGCAGAGTGAGAAACCCTGAGTGAGGTTAGAAGGTGGAACCGGGACTTGTGTTGATGCCAGTTGTTTTTTTTTAAATTATTATTATTATTTTGACAAATCTGGCTTGGTTTGGGGCTCAGGCCCATGGCACAGTGCAGTATGTGCAGTGACAAGACTTTGCCTGAAGCATGCTTGGTCAGCCTGGATTTTCTTTCAGTTGTCTACTGTTATTCAAGAGTAGATCTAAAGAGATACTAAAGCCGCTTCTGTAGCTAGATATCAGAGGATGATGCAGTCATTTTGTCATTAGCTAGGAACCTGAAAGACCCTAATCTGATTTTCAGGCTTCCTCCATAATCTGTGGCAAGCTTTGTGCCCTTTCCATTTCTTACATCCCTCACAAGTCATGCAGGCCACCTGTATATGTGATAGGAAAACTTCAGCTGGTGTGCAAAGCTGTGACTGTGGAACTAGAGCCATGTCTTCATCTTCAGACCTGTGGGAATACATCTGTAGACATTTTTAACAGTACTGTCAGTAAAGTACTTAATTGTGACAGTAGCTAAATTATATGTGTATTTATATTTCAAGTAAAGTCTGAAAGCGTTTTTAATTGGCAGATTCTTACTGAATACATAAAAACCAACACATTAGATGGCTTGAAAAGAGTGAGCAACAGAGAAATAGAATGTAAGGACAGCATTCTGGAAGAACTATGTTTCGCTCAGTTTGTCGCGTCCCAGCTGAGTAAATTGTGAAGACAATCATTCTGAAATCCTCAACAGACATTAGTAAAAAATTGTCTTGGAAGATTAGGAGTGTTTTCAAGTTGAGCTCTATGTGAGTGGTACTCCAGGTAAGCCCACGTTGGCATACTCTTCAGCTATAAATTACTGGGGAAAATGAGAGGTGCCAGGCTGGCCTAAGTAGATGATCAGAGTACATTATTTCCACAAAAAGGTAGGTATTGGCAAAAATCAAATTTTGCATCATGGGTGTGAGAGCACTACCCTGGGACATAAGTACATTAGGGCACACAGCTTTCTTAGCATCAGCTATGAGATCATTTTAAGCCATGTTAGAGAGTACATTTCCATCTTGAAAATTGGGAATTTGTTCTATTTTTATAGAAGTGAGCTTGTTGCAAATTGGCATACTCTGCTGTGTACGCAGCTTTCTATGCCCCACAGGGACCACAGGGCAATTATCAGAGGCATCCACTGAAGGACCTGAGTAATTTGCCAAATGTTATTTTGTTTTCAGATAGAGTAAATGGTTTAGTGCTGAGGTGCATTTAAGTACTCTAACTTTCTGTTTATCTAATTTTTTTTGTTTGTTTGTTTCTCCTACACCTTTAAAAAAGCATTCTTCTGTCTACTGACTTTTGCACTTCTATGTTCTCGAGCACAGTCAAGTGACTGCCATTAATGCTTTCTATCAATCTGAGCACGTGGGAGCTCCTCCAAGATGGAGCTATGCATGGATGTCAACTAAAGGACTCAGTTCGACTTCGTTAAGCTTTGAAACATGATCCTCTATGAGGAAACAGAGTGATGCTTTTGGCAGTTGTGGTGACCTCCTCAGACACAAAACAGTGCCTAATACGAAGGTTTCACGGAGGCTTGACATCATCCAGTAATGGGTTACTCCCTGCATGCACCCGCTGGTACGCTGCAGGAAGCGCTCACATCCCTCGTATGATCTGTCCACATCACAGCAGTCTGGAGCGTGTCTGTTGAGCTGCTGTTTTCCTGTGCCTCCAGTAACAGGGTGGAGTCTGAACATCACAAGGCTTTCAGCTCTGCCTTCTGCTGCTGAATTTTTTAAACTGTTCAGTGATCTCTTGAATGGCAGCAAGCAATGCCGTGTTACGTGTTTTACCACAAGTCTTCAATACACACAAGCTATTCCTTGAACAACAGAGCTGGTCACCAGGGAAAGCATTACTCTGTGACTGACTGTTCACATTAATGGCCTTGGTATGGGCACTGGGCTTAAAATATACAAAAACATTAAAATAATCTTCCTCACTGTATAACCATTGCATGGTTATGAGCACTGTGCTTGGAGGCAGGCAGCGGACAGTCTGGTTCCTTCTGACATTGAATGCCTCACCTGCTGTTTGTAAACGTGTTCTTCTGTCATTTACCCTGTTACTGAACAAACAGCCATTGATTTCAGTTGCATGTGGGTTTTTAAAAGCAGCAGCATCCTAGATTTGGTACAAATGTGGAGCCTGGCTGGTTAGTGAAGTATCCAGTGTAAAACTTTTATTGTTTTTAGTGTCCTTTTTATTGTTGTTGGTTCTGATATAGGGAAAATGAAGGCAGCTGAAGAGAACACACAGGTGCCAGTGTTGTGACACAGGGCAAAGTTTGTTTGTTGTCCTGGAATAGCATCTGTTTCCAACATTTAAAATGCATAGTGGCTTTATAAAATGTAGACTTTGTATTACACAGGGATAGTGAATAGCTTTAACTATTTTTTTTTTTAAATATTTTTGTTTTGCTTGCTGTCTGTCACTTTCACAACATCATGGTTACATTGATCAAATTCTTATTCTGATTCATTTTCCTGCCCCTGCAACTTTATTTGATTTTGCAGTAGTACTGGGAGGCTTCCAGCTCGTCTTACCTGTTGTGTTAGTTGCTGCGCAAATGTGGAATGGGCTTGGTTTTCATTTGATGTCGTTGCTGACCCACTAGACAGTGTGGGAAAAGGAGGATTCAATGGAAAACCATAAGGTGCAAACAAGCATGGAGGCTTAGGCTATGATGTTTTTGAAGGGGCTACACTTCCTTTTTTTTTTTTTTCTTTTTTTTCCCCAAGTATGATAAATAATTGCAGTAGTGCAAAGAAACTTGCTTTGCCTTCAGATTTCAGAAGCTGAAATTCACTTATCGTGCTACTGTGAACTGTCCTTTAATGTAGGTGCCCAGAATTTCCCTATGGCTCTCCATTGACTATGTATAATGTCTAGAACTGATTAATGTAATTACTCCCTAGAATCAAATGCAGAATCCTGAGTTCATCTAGTGATGAGCCTTTTGCATCCTTATAGTGCTGTAATTTTGTAAGTGGTGAGATGCTGGCGTAAGACAGAGTGTGGTATGACAATAGGTTTAATTCCAGCACTAAAGGATGCCTTGATTAGGCTTTTCTGTAGTTGGTTCCCGAGCATTTGCTACTCATCATGAGAATGCTTATCTCCATATCTTTCTGGGAGCAGAGTGGCTTCTCAGATGTCTAAAGAGCTACCTACATTAACCTTACTCCACAGTTAAAGGATGAATGTTACAGCACGTTCATTGACTTGCCTTGGGCTGTAAGCTGCATTCATTTCTTCACAATACAGCTGCTGAGTACCACTGATGATACAGTGTAAAATTAAGGCAGGTGGAGTTGCAAGGCGTTGAATCAGAATGCCCAGCAGTACTGTGTAACTTCATCAGAAGGTGGTCTGCACTCTTCCCTACACAAATAGCAGATTGCTGACTGGTGTTTGAACACTTGCATTCTAAGGAGGGGTCTTAGGCTTGGTAAGGCCATAACTTCCGCAAGCCTCAATGTATGAAAATCCACTGACAACTATAAAACTAGCTGATTTACCCCAGCAAATACTCAGTTTTTCTCTGCTTTGGGTGTCTTTGGATATTATTGGGTACGTATCCTCATTCAAATAGAGAGAATTCTACCACGTCTTGTTACCAACAAGCTGACTATACTGTTTACCCTCTGTTTAGGATTCTGACTTCAACTTTAACTCTGCTAGAACTTTCATCACAGGGTGTGCTTTGCTACACGGGCCTGTGGACAGAGGGAATTACCGCAACAGCCTTATCCAGCTGCTGGGATGCCTTTGGGGCTGGCGGTGTTTACATACCAAAGCAAGGCATATCAGCTTTGGTCCTTAGAAGTGCTGTGCAGTTAACCGACAACCATTACTAAAGCAGATCTAGTCTAAGCAGGACCTCTTGTACTTCTATTGAACTGAAATCTGCTCTAGTTGAGCCCCTGCACTTAAACTACCAGGAACTTTCAGCCATTTGACAGTGTCCAGTGTTCAGCAACACTGACAGAAGCACTGTATCAGTCTGACCTTATCAGTCAGATCTGCTCAGCCTCACCCGGGGTGGATTCTATCTGGCTGTGAGCAGGTTGTACTTGGTGTCACTGGTGAGAGCGCAACAACCCTTACACCAACATCGTAATTCAGAGTACTTCCTGTTCATGAGTTCGCATAGCTGTAGCCTTTGTAAATATTTGTTTTGGAATTCTTCATGTTTTGGGCTAATTATTTTTTAAGCACCATTTAGGAGAGAAAGGTTGAGGAACCACTGGCTTAGGCCAGCAGTGATGGACAACAGGGAATGTGAAATGAAATTGCATATTTTTTCTTTAAAGCTTTTCTGAAACTTATTATTGAAGTGAATGTCAAAGCAAGCATTGCTTTTGTAGGTCTTGCTCAAAACTGGAGGAAAAAAGAGGCAAGTGTCAAATGAAGTCTGTTAAAGCAGCCTGCAGGCATGGGTTTGGGCTCATCTTTCAAGTTTAGCACTGCCTGACCATCACAAATTGTTGCTGTTACATAATCTGAGGTGTTACTTAACATTGTAAGTGCACCTTTTGTTCCTTAACAATTAATTGCTGAAGTTTTCATTATGTATATTCCTTGGACATTATCTATAGTTGCTGCTGTGCCTGTTATAGATACTGATTATGTCAGTGAAATTCAGTATGGATGCTCACAGGGAAGAAGTCAGCTGATGAGATTTCTGCATGTGTACTTACCTCCTGGGCTAGCCATTTAATTGAAGCTAAAATCAATTTTCAATTAGTGGTGGTTTGGCACCTCATATTAACTGCTAGAATTGTGAATAAAGGTAAAGAGAAAAGCATGCAAATCTATAATTACTTTTACCTTAATGAAATGAACAGTAGCACTATTAGGAAGAGGTATGCTGAGTGGTTAAGAAAGAGTTCAGAGCAATAGTTAAAACTGACTGCCCAGAGATGCTCACCTTTGCCAGGCTGCTGATGTGCTTGGCACTGCTGCAGTTATCTGACTGGAAGACAGGTGGACATAGATTCTGGCTTCTGTTTGAGGAATGGTGCATCCCTGCACCCTGTGTTTGGGGTTGTTGTCTCTCTTGAAATAGAAACCACAGCTCGTGGCAGGTCAGTCTGCACTTAGCGCAGAATGACTTGGATGTGTGACCTGAGCCCAAACTGAAGGTGTCTGAAGGAGGGCCAGCTCCGTAAAGATGCAGTTCAGAAAAATGTGTTTTCTACAGGGAAAAGCCGTTTCAAAAATTTTGCTTCCATTTGTTTCCTCCTTCATGCCTCAGTGAATATCAGTCCTGTCTCTGCTGCACCTTGTGGTGCCGTGAGAACTGTGCCGGTGCAGTGGTCAGAGAGCTCCCTGCCCTTCTCTCCTAGCCCCGTTTCACAGCGTGGCCTCGCAGGCCCCTTTGTTGGTACCTCTGAGGAGGCAGCTGACTGTGGCACAGAGGTGGCAGTGAGCAGCAGGGGCAGGAGGAGGCGCAAAAGCCTTAATCCTTGCTGCTGGAATGACTTCAAGGAAGCCCAAAACTAAATTTCTCTCGTGAGAGATATTCAGTAGGAACCGATGCGCACTTCAATTCACTTTTGTCTGTACATTCCATGCATGTCTTGGTGCCCTGGAGAATGTAACAGCTGAGAGGAGCTTCCATTACTAGTCATCTAAAAAGTTTTTAAGAAGACCTTGTCTGTGGTTTTCCAGTTGAGAATATCTGTCTGCTAGTGCAGGAGGCCATACCATGTTATAGTTGAGGTCTGGTCAATAATCTTGCATTCCATCCCGTGCTGAACATCTGTTCCAGAGTGACCATTATTTTGCAACCACTGCCTTTTAGGCTATGTGTTTTAAATTGTTGCAACATAAAATCAATACAACAGAGCAGGGCTCAAATGGTAAACACTGAAAATGGGAACACTGTTTCTCCTGCGGAACCCTTCCACATGTCTTTGGATTCCTAATTTTAGCACTGGGGATTGTGTTTCTTCCTCCAATTTCCAATATGTTTTTCTGTAAGCAGCCTAGCTGATTTTCTTTTAAGTGTTTGAGTAGAAAGTCTGCCAAGATATCCTTCAGACTTCTGGGATACGTTTGATGACTGACAGCGCTGAAGTGTGGTTGGAATGTCGTAAGCACCAGCTGGACAGTCTTCATCGTTCACTTCTCAAGGGTGCATGGCATCAGTCATCTTTGCTCTTGATCAGTATGAGCTTCCAAATCTGAGTTCAGAGTCTTCAAAGGTTTGAGCTAGTGCAGCATTTCCACTTACATGAAAAAGGGCAAGAAGTTCTCCCACATCTGAGTGTTAGTGTTAACTCTTCTGTCAGTGCTGTGATTCTTCAATGGTACAAAGGAATGCCAGTCAGTCAATAAATACTTAATGGTATGAATTATGTAAAATAAAAAATGTAAGTATTACAGGAGGAAACAGATTAATGTGTCTGGGTTCAGAATGCCGTAAAAACCAAAACACCCTGAATCTTCACAAATAAAACAGAATTAGCTGTGATAAAATGAATGTTTGCAATTGTTCCTATGAATTTCTGGATGTTTATTGAAGTGTTAAATGTGCTTATGTGCGAGAAGCAATTGGCAAGTGTAATTATATTTTCCCTAAACATATATAATTCATGGCATGCTTATTCTCTGCAATAAGCAAGCTTAAAGGAGCTTCAGATGAACAGCAGCAGTATCTTCAGCTTCTGCATCTTACTCAGTACTTCAGCTATCCTTAATGACTTCTGCTGTTGAAGTGTTCTAAAAGTTTGTTTGCCTATTTACAGTCATTAATATAGTTGTTTCACAATCAAAACACTTTCGATCTAGATATCTTATTGTTGTCTTTACTGCGTTGATCACCACAGTTTTGATTGTTCATTTCAAACTAGGGAAGTGTGTTGAAACTGTGGGTTTTAGCTGCTGTTTCTGCAGGACGGGTGTTGCAGTGATGGTCCTGTTATTAGTAAGAACTAAACAAATGAGCTTTGAGAGGATCTTGAACAGCTTTCTGAATTGCTTCTGAAAATATTCATTTCTGTGTGGAAATTGGGTTCTAGATGAATGATTTTCAGATAACAATTTTTGTGCTTACACAACGTTGATGAGACTGAAGAAGGGCAGAACCCAAAGCCTTTCTGACAAACGCAAACTAGGAAAACATCAGCAAAACTGATGCTGATACCTGCATCCCCTGCTATACTCTTCCCTAGGCAAATGCTGTGTTGTTTAGGAGCTGAATGGGAAATCTGGAAGTGTCTGGGCAAACAGAAGGAGACAGTGAGGTAAACAGGTTGGGACTGCTGTGGATGGCTAGTGGAGGGAAGCTGTTTTAGGCAGATGATGCAGAAGGAGAAAGTGGAGTATTTAGCTGGAAATGCTCCATAAGTGCAACAGAAGTCACCCACTGTGGAGTACGTTTGGTAGGAACACATAATTTACTCTTAAGCACATAAAAATTAAAATCTATGTCACTTTTCTCCTTCAGCTAAATAAAAGGAGCAGAATATAGCGTAGTATGTGGGGAGGAAGGAGGAAATCACCAAAAGGCAAAGACCCTCCATGTCTCTCAAATTCCATTAAGCTAGTGATGGCAGATTAATAAAGTTTGTAGTATACCAGTTCAAAGGCTGGGGCTGGGCATGCTTGAAAATTCAGGCATATCACAAAGTTGTGTTTCTCCTGCTGACTCCATTCTCAGAAGTTTTCTGCTGAGACCAATCTCTGTCAGCACAGCCTTTCTCACCTGCGTGCACCACGGTAGCACCATTGTTTCTGACAGAATTTCACGGTGGAATAGCTGATGTGAGTTATGCCTCTTCTTTCAGTGAATACCAAGATGACGCAGGGAGTGGCTTGCTGCCTTGTACCTGGAGTATTTGTTTAAATATGCAAGAAGTTCCCAGAAGATGATACCAGGGTCCTGGGAGCTTTGATAACGGAAAGTCTTTACTACACTGTCATTTAATCCATATTGTGTAGCTAATTTTTCTTCCCTCATTTCCATCCAACACCTTCTCTGACAGAGCGTTATTATTCTTGGGGCTTTCAACTGCCTGTGGTAACTCCACTGGAGGATAATTGGTCTGGGAATGTTATAACTAAGCATAATTTGCAGCGCGTTTTTCTGCTCTGTGCATAGATTATTGCTACTTAACATTTAAAAATCAATCTATGACACACAGGAACTGATATAATAAACAGAAATATTTTCAAGCCTTTTTTAGGGTCGGAAAGACCAAGCCTGTATGTAAATACTACAATTTATCCAACACCAAAATATGGATAATAGTCTGCAAATACAGAATGGGCATCTTTATTACTCTTCTGGAGACTTCAGTATTTTATAACTTATATTCAACCAGATGTCTTGGATCATCTAATTCCACATTTGAACCTGACAATCCTTTACAGGCAAAAACACCTCAGCAGTGAATATTAAATTGTAAAAATAAGGCAGAGCTCTTTCAAAGGGCAGAATACATTGATAATGTCATGTGTTATAACCTATAAACTGTACCTGTATGAATACTTGAAAGGCTGTCAGGCTTTTTGGGTTAAGAAAAAATAGTCTTCAGCAAATAAATCCTTCTGAAATATTGGCCCTTTATTTTTCTTGAGCCAGTTCAGCGATGGAGAAATTACCATGATCAGGATGTTCTGTCAAACTGTTATTTTCTGTCACAACAGCTGTTTGTCAAACATGTCTTATAGCTGTAACTTGACCATGGGACTCTCCATAGTGATGTCTAGCAAGGAAGAATGAAAGCACTGGAGTGCTGATAGTCATCTTTGGAATAGTCTGAACAAATACCTGCCTTTTTAGTGCTTTCAGTTAAAAATAGTGCTGTGGTTCTGTGAAGAAGCCTGTTTTGTGTGTAATTTGGTAGAAGATGGATCTCCTTTTTCTGCTTTGAACCACATCATGTGCATGTCGGGACTCAGTCCTTTTAAGCTACCCAAGCAGATTAATGCTGCAATTACCAGCAGCAGCTAGACAGTAGTGGTGATATGCTTAATCACAGTATCAATAACAATAACTCCAGGTAATTGTTAACAAAGCCCAATCCTCATGGATGGTAAATGGCTTCTGGACACTGTAGCTAGATCTGAGTCTTCACTTTCTCCAAGATTTTCTCTAATGGACCCCTAACAGTGTATTGTGAGCAGTTCTAGACCATAACAGCATCTTCTGGGTTGTGTGGGGGCAGCACCTCCTTAGTTCCCAGCCTGTATCCCACAGTTCGTTTGCCTCCTGCCCTGCCCCACCCATTCTTTCCACTGTGATGCTTCCAAAGGTTTTCTGCCACATGGACATGCATGATGTTAAGCAGTACCAAGAACTTCTGTCTGTTGTGTTTTAGGACTCTGTGAATACAGAAGGAATACCTATTTCCATCTTCCAGCTGAAACACTGAAGGAGGCCCTTGTACATGGCCTCTGCAAGTAGTGAAAGGAAGGGTCCTTACCTGGAGAAGCCTTGAACAAAGTCTTTGTTCCCAGCACTTCAGCTTCTCACACGGGACCTCTACTGAGGGCATGATGTGTAGTGCACCCTAATAATGCAGAGCTGACTTCTTCAGTTAATACAACTGAAAGTATTCCAAAGGGTTCTCTAACTGCACTCCGTTTCCAGACTTCTTGTGTCTACCTCATGGCTGCCTTGTTGCACAGAAGTCTAAGTTTGGCAGTTTTTTTTTTTTTTTTTAAAAAAAAAAAAAAAACACCTATNGTGAATTACTCAAATCTTGGTGTATAAAAAACACCAGTCCAGGGTTTCAGAGTACTAAGAAAAGCAGTAAGAAGGTATTCCAGAACTTTTTAATGTATGTGCTTCCCTCATGCTGAGCTGTAGTGGAGTTTTATAAAGGATTCTTCAATAAAGTCCCAGTCTGAAAGTGGCTTGTATGTGCCACAGTGCCTGGTCACTCTGACCTCTTGTTTAGTCATCGCCTGGCAGGATATGCTTGGAGACCTACAAAAGAGGAGGCTGAAAAATTTCTTCCTTTGAAGAATGAGATAACTAGTGCCCTTCAGGCACATACTGTTAAAGAACAAGACTAATGCTGCCAATGTTATCCTTATTTTTCCATTACAGAGAAATTTTAACTTTGAGAGCGGTGTTATTTTTAGCTGCCTTTTTAGGCAGCTGTAGGTATGTCGCTGCAGTCTCCTGGGCAAATTTTTAGTAGTGGCTGGAGGTCTGTACTGCATAACTGGCTTTAAGTCCTCTTTTTACTTTCCATAGACAAAGCTGGAGGAGCTGCATTTCCCCTCCCTAAAGCTGCTGAGGTGAACTGGAGTGGTGGCCACCAGTTGGCTGGTGCAGTCTTGGCCCTGGGTTTCTCTGATCAGCAGCACCCACCGCAGTGCCTGCAGGGCTGGGCGTTGCCTTGGTGCAGCAGGAGGGTGCTCCCTGCACTCCTGGCTGGACTGAAGGTTTCTTTGCTTTGGTGATAGAGCCTGAAACAGCCAGTCTGGATAGCATGTCTGAAAGGGTTTATTTCTGCATGGAAGTCGGGTTCTAAAGGAGTAATTTTCAGATATACCTTCTGCATAGAAGGTCGTGGTGAGACTGAAGAAATGCAGAACCCAAAGCCTTTCTGACAAACAGACTGGGAGAACATCAGCAAGGCTGAAGTGTTGATACCTGCTGCCCCTACGTGGGCAAACAGGTGGAGACAGCGCCTGCCTGGGGCACTGGGGCTCAAGCTGGGACTGCTTTGCCTGGCTGGTGGAGGAAGCTGCTTTCTGTAAATACTGCAGGGGAGATAGTGGGCGTAATTTAAAGTTGCAAAATGTGGACGTGTTTTTCTATGGTTTTGATAATATGCTTTTAACTTCTTTCTACTTACTTTTGGTAAGAAAAAGGTGCATTAATCAAAGCTTCTTCCTTTTTCCACATACATGATTTAAAACTCTGAAGCCTCGTTTCCCAAAACATGGCTGTGTTGCTAACAGAATCTACATGCTTGAATGCAGGGTGTGCTACGCAGCCTGAAGCACAAAGGCAGACTGTCTCAGCTGCAGCTCAGAACTGGGTAATGGAAGGTCTCAGAAATGGGGCCCCAGGCAGCGTGGGTGCTAGGTTTGATAAAATTCCATGTGTTCCCTGTCTCTTTAAAGGGCTGTAGTGCAAAAGGGCTCAGGTCAGCATGCTTCTGGCTTTTTGTAACTTGGAGAGCTTGGGTCTGCAGCCTTGATTATGCTATTTAAACAGTGATTTGCATTTTGCTTTTATAGGAGGTTCAGTGAATAATGATGACTTTTTTTTCCCTTGATTTTTGCACACAGTCAAAGGAATATATTCCAGGAAAGCTTGCCTAATTTATTCCTGTAACTCTTTGGCTTTAATTGGTAAATTACTTCTTGCAAGTCTGAGATGTAGAGCCTCGTTTCCTGGAGTGATTTGATTGGCAATTTAGAGCTGATTTGTTAAACTGAAAGAGTGTATTTCATAAGATTAAATATGAAATTGCAAAACTGCTCGAGGGCATAATTGCCCTGCTTTCTCCTAGAAACATCATTGTGCTGGAAATGTATACAGCAAACATGTTTTTGCAACATTGGCATTGGAAAAGAAACACACCAAGTTGCTTGGAATTGAGTTGAGCATCCACTTGGTCCTTAAGCCTGTGCTCTGCTAGTACTTGTATTCTAGCTAAAACCAAGAAATGTATTGCAAATGAATGAGCATAGTCTCAGCAGACTTGTAAGGGATCTCTCTGTTGCACCCTTTAAGGTTTTTATTTGGTTACTGTTTATATTAATGGCTTTTGTTTTATTTGCTTGTGAAGTGTACGGTGTTTGTTTGTTTGTTTTTAAAATGTATAAGAACCTTCTGTTGCTGAGCAGTAAATATGGAGATCTATTTCAGGGATTCCAAGAAATCTTTAGCTTCAGAGAGAGCTGTGGCAGAGAGTTCCACTCTCTCATAATATTGTTTAGTTCATTTACTTCATTGCTTTAGTATCATTCAAAATCCTTTGACATCTAGAATATGTAGAACACAGTACTTCAGTTGACTGGTAAAAGATGACTTTTTTTTTTTTTTTTTTTTCTCCCCTTGGGCACATCGTTTTCCCTAGATGAAGCAAAATTCTGTTAGAGCCCAATTACCCTCCTTAAGAAATTTTGAATTTTTTCCTCTATTTGTGTTTACTTTGTGAAATTGACTACTTTTTTCTCCCAAAGAGGACTCAGTGTATTAGTTTTATTGCCTATAAAACTATTTATTTTAGCAGTAAATCAGTAATGACTAAGTGCTGACAAGAAATTATTAGTAAATTATTTAATCTCTTACTTGATAGTGTCATTCACGCAGTAAGGATCTGTTAGTTAGATGGATAGCTGTTCAGTTTCGGGGATTTGAGTGCAGCATCTGTGCTGACCTGTTATCTCTTACAGCCTGGCACCTTAACAGGCTTTATCTCATGTTTCGGTAATAGGTTAAACATCGGTTTGTTGGAGCACTGTTGTTGTCACTGACTAGCCACTTAGACTCATCATTGATTTATTTTTTAAAAAACCTTTTGGCATGCTTGATGTTCACAGCTCAGGGCTTGTCATTACGTAGCCCTTGCTTGTTAAGTCGAGACCTTTCTCGAAGTTGTCTGTTGTTATTGGCAGTAACGAATGCTCTGCATCGCTGCGCATTGCTCTCTCAAAACATCAAGCATCTGATACCCTGTCATCTCCTCTTGGGCTATCTGGTCTTAAAATCCACGGCAGTTTTAAAGTTTGTCAGGAGCAGTGCACATTCCTTTGTGCATTTGATAGATATAGGGTATTTAACTCTGTAATGAACAGTGTCTATTTGTATTCTAGGTGGTTATAATGGTAAGCAAGTTTGTATTTCAACTGAAGGGGAGAGTACTGCTGGGAAAAATTCCCTGCTTATGGTGTGACTGGCCTACTGGGGAAGGTGGAGCTGAACCAGTGTCAGGACAAAATACTGCTTCTGTTAAGGGTCTTTTTGTAAGTCTTGCGTTTTACTGTGAATTAAACCAACAGGCTCCTCTTGTATTTTGGGAGAGGTCTATTGAATTTAATAGAAAATGAGAACCTTCCCCACAGCATCTCTGCAGCAGTGCCAGGATCCCCATGGAACCCCACGGAGAGCATGGAAACAGAGGCAATAGAAGCACACAGATGCTTTCTGCGGAGGGACTTGGTCTAGAAACAGGTTAAACTCAGGCTTGTGACAAAGGAGTTTGAAAGAGTTCCTAATTTCTGGTTCGCTTTGTTATTAGCGATCAGGCGGCCATAACCATGGCAAAATTGGCTGAAGGCAGTTTTCGTGGGTTTCTCCAGCTCCAGTTGTTAACTGTATCTAGCTTTCCTTAAACCGTCAGGAGTTAGGTAGCCAGCCACTTCTGGGAATTTATCAATGTTTTAGAATTTTCATGAAAACTTTACTCTGACCTGTTTTTGAGACTAAAATTATATTTGTATGTTACTGTAGTGGATTTTTTCCCCAGCAACGTATGCACCAACTTATTTGCAAAATTACCCGTTGCTTATATTTGCTGGCTTTGGCTTTGGTTTTTGAAACTAGGTTGTGCTGGATGTCTGAATCTGTCAATTCACGTAAGGAGAACTAAACATTTGATGATGTCTTTCAGTTTCCAATGGAAGAAGTTTCATGTAAAATACTTTTTTTGACTACTTTCTTGATTACTTTCATCCAAATTTGAGGGACAGGAAGAAAGCTTCATTAAATCTTTGTTAAAGAAATGGCTGCAGGAGAGAAGAAACCTTAATTCTTTAGGTAACTGCATCTCACTGTTGGACAAAAAAAAAATAAAAAAAAAAAAAAAGAGGGGGGGATGGGAAT